>PVHY01002110.1:0-135081 GCA_004024945.1 Uropsilus gracilis | reverse complement strand
AAAAAAAAAAAAAAAAAAAAAAAAAAAAAAAAAAAAAAAAAAAAAAAAAAAAAAAAAAAAAAAAAAAAAAAAAAAAAAAAAAAAAAAAAAAAAAAAAAAAAAAAAAAAAAAAAAAAAAAAAAAAAAAAAAAAAAAAAAAAAAAAAAAAAAAAAAAAAAAAAAAAAAAGATTGAGTAAAAGATGAGAGGAGTAGGTAAGTCTGGGACAATGATATGGTAAGGAATGAATTAGAACTTTCAGTGATGAACTTAATGTGTATACACACGTTTTGATTCTCAGTGATGCACAGCTAAAATTTATATACTGTTTAATATAATGTTACTCCAGCATAAATTTTTAAAAACTGTAAAACAAATTAGAAGATAAAAAATGTTGGCAGTAGCAGCAGATTTCATTTTAGGCATGATGATTTAAAAGTGATATATTGGGGAATTCAAGAATTTTCCTTTGTCATAGTCTAATTGATACAAACTCACAAAATGAAATAAATTTGGAATAATTCCCTCCATATTTTGACTAATGTATAAATCTACTATGGGTTTCCATTTTAGTTGTATATTTGGAACTAAATTATTTAATTTGCTCTCTATAGTAGAAGCATAATTCTCAGTTACTTATCTATTATTCTTTCCTGTACAAACCCAATCTATATATGTGCATAATTTATATATAAAAATAAAAGTTGAATATTCATAATTACTTTTTAATTTTCTTTTCATTTTTAACATGTACTATAACTAAAAATAAGCATGACATAATTAATACCGTAAATATCATTTGGGTAGAAAAAGATATCATTTCTGCTGATACAGTACCATATTTTGAACTTTGCAGAACATTTGACTCCAGTTTAAAACAATTTCACATTTGTATTGACAAGGATTAGTGTAAAATATGTATTATAACAGCAAATTTACATTCATGACATAAGAAAAGCCTCATCTTGCATGCACAATAAGACAAATTGACATTATAGTTGTGTTGCTCTTCGAAGATAACCATGATGGACTCTGACTGCACCCACCACAGTACTTAAAAACTGAAGATTTTTCAACAGTGGGTATACTTGTGTATACCCACACTCACACACGGATTTCATTAGGATCAAACAAACGTTGCTGATATCAGTCAGAAGCATCATCCTAACTGTATTCAGAAAGCTTTTGAAATGATTTGAAATGATTTATTTTGTAACCGTATGAACTGTAGGACAGAGGTCCCTTCTATTTTATCAGCACTATATGCTTTAGGCAAACAACCCACTAAAGTCACAGACTGTTACTGTTTGTAGCAGGGTAAGCTCTTGGGTGGTCCTGAGGAAAACTTTAGGCAAAAAGTACGCTGTAATCCAATCTGTACAGAACTCCGGGAAAGAAAAATGGTGGAAATGGTCAAGATGTGGGAAGGACAGCAAATACATTAGTAGCAACACTGTTTAAAAATACAGGAACTGCTGTGTAACTACTTCACTGTATTTACCTTATTGAAAAGTCCCTATTTTCTTTCATATTTTGAGAGATAAATACACTACAAAAAATATCTTAAAAGATATTTTTACTAAAGTGTAACTCCCTAGTTAAGAAAGAAAGGAAGTTATCAAAATCCCTCCTGAAGATTAAGTTATACTGGGATTTTCTCATTTGTTCTTCAATCAAAACAGCTCACCTATGGGGAGAATTGCTTCTAAAACTGATGAGATTCAATACTTGCATCTACTTAAGGTTCTGGCAGAGACAGAAAGCTAAATGATATCCTAACTAGACACAGCAGTCACCAAGAACCTTTGGCACTAATTACATTCTTCCTAGTAAACTTCCTGTTTAATGTTTATAGATCATATACTAAAATTTTTCTAATAATTACAGGAATTTTATAAATTCATTCATTCTCATATTCATACAGCTAAGAGTCATGACATTTTACAACAAACCAGGCATTTTCTGTTAGGCACTATGGATGAGAACTTGAGTAAAAATAAGTGATATAATTCCTTCTTTCTTGGAGTCATTAATTAAATTAATCTCATTAAGAAAACTTTAATTCATAACTAAAATTGTAAAAGTCCATAATGCCTTTTTTAAAAAAAGTTGTTTTAGTTGTTGGAATATTTTGTAAAATTACATGTATAACATGTAAGAGGTGAATTTTAAGTATATATATTTATTGAGATATATTTATATATAGTAATACATGAATTTTCAATACATGAAAAATTAATACAATTTTCCTCATGTTTTGTTTATGTGTATGTATAGATATAGATATAGATGGATAAACTTTAATACATATTTGACCCTCGGGAAGAAATATTCAATATGCATTTATAAAAGTGTGTGTTCTTACTGAGAGAAAAATAATATTATTTAAATTTTTATCATTAAAAAATAACCACTTTGAAAGTAATTTCTTTCCATCCTTATAGATAGCTCAATATTATGAATACTTTTCCTTTAATTTTTATAAATTAAAGGAAAGAGTAGAATATTTAAAGATCAAGGAAATCAGTGAGACAAGGAAATCAGTGAGAAGAGGGAGGTAATTCCACCTATTTCCTCAAGCATCATAATAAAATGGACATATCAATATGATTAATGAGAATACTGAGTAGGGTATAATAAAAACGTACAAAGCCGTCAAGAATAAGAACACTTATCAGGCTTTCCCATGGACTGCGGAGTCCAGCCCCGCCAACCTGAAGATCTGCCATGAAACTGGAGGCAGAAGCTTCCTCTGTTTCCTGACATCTGGATGCACATATCAGTGGTGGGCACACTAGCCATAAGAGCATAAAACTGGGCTAGAGGTCTGGATGCATCATCTGGTACCTGTTATAAGTCAAGATCCTGTGCTAAGTAGTTCCACAGATTGCACCAAGCAAGGAGCAAGCCCCAGGAGAAAAAGCCAAAGGCAATCTTGCTCTGAAGGGCTGTAGAATTGTGGCAGTGGTCTCAGTTAGTGACATTGATGATACTGATGACAATTAGGGAGAGATTTTAGAATGTGAATGGGGAGCAATTCAGCTGCTACAATATCCATCAGCAGACTGTTGCCTGAGGCAAAAGGACTCTGGTGTCCTTTGTTTTCCTGTTCCTACGAGAAGATTGAGGGAAAGTGGAGCCTCAAAAAATAGGAATTCATAATAACAAAATTTTTAAAGAAAAATGTCAATGAAAAAATTAAAGAGGCCATTTAAAATAAAGGCAGTTGGTTGTCACTTCTGGCTTTAATAAATATGAGATGTCCCCTATCACTGGACTAGTAATATCCTGTATCACAAAAAATACTTTGAAGAGAAAGGTTTATATCTGCTCATAGAGAAGCAGCAGATTAACATTACTAAATGTTCAACTATTTTCTTCTTCCCAAACATGTTTTTGTACTAATCTCCTTGAAGTGGTGATTTGACCATGATTACAGATATGCTTGTTACCTGAACCAGTGTTGAGCCAACTTTGTTTCAGGTTGTATACATAGTGCTTTTATTCAGGTTAACTGTAGTTTAATATAAATTAATAAGTCTTTTAGAACTTATTATGAAATTAAATGTTTATTTTATATATAATAAGGAATCTTCTAATGGAAAATTAGTATTTGATAGAAGGTATTCTGTTTAGATATACCCTATGAAAGCTGAAAAATTTAAAACTCTAAGTTATATAAAATCCAGAAAGAATCCAAAGGCAAGATTTTACAGGAAAATAGTAGCAGTTTCCCTTTATGTTCCAGAAAGAAGAAATATTATCCAAGTCTAATAGTGATTGTTAAAATAATATTCCATACATTTCCTGTGATATTTTTGTATAATACAAAGATGCTATAAGAAATATATTTTTAATTTCTCTTGGGTGGTTCTACTTTGGATCACAGGACAAAAGCAAAAATTCCAAAATATGTGGAGAATGATGATCAATATTACCATCTAAACATTTAGTATTGAATAGTTTTCCCTAACTTTAAACAGATGTTATGATTTCAAAAATAAGAATATTTGATTTCTTTCTTTAGCATGTCATAAAATGATCGGAGTGTTTGTAAAAGGAAGTTTGTATAGTTTGTTTTATAATGGTTTCTCTGTTTCCATGTCGATGACAGACAGGATATAAGTTAGAATGCCAAGCGTTTTGATTTTACAGAAAATATGTTTTAAATTAAACTAACAATTTTATTATTTTCTAGTTAATCCTTTATTCTAGGAACAGATAACTTCATATGTAAAGAGCTTGAATATAATGCCACTGAAATAGCAGATCTAATTAATGCTTCTCTGAGATAGTAATAATTTTTATTATTGTTCCTCTGTATTTGTGGCTAATTATGTTTACAAGGGAAATACTAAAAACAATTTATCACCAAGAATTCTAAAATCATACAAATTTGCACCTGAGAAGAATTGTCAATGGGGAAACAAAATCAGGCCAACCTCAATCATGGCTTATTAAATTACAGCTGGTCCAAAACTGTTTGATATTCAAGCAGCTAATTAGCAATGGAGATGGATAATTCAAACTCTGGGCTTTGATCTCTTAGTTCACCCAATATTTATTAGGTTTATTTTAAAAACAATGGCGAGCGAAAGTATCCTGAATGCTGGAGGAGACAGTCTGAACAGTAGTTTACTTATAATTTACAGACTTGTGGTACTTAATATATAATGCAATAATCTTCCCAGTGCCATTTGTCATTCGGATGCGGCCACAGATTATAGCTTAGGGCACTGCATCTGTGCACAGATCTGGCAGGAAATGGTCTAAAATCTTGAACAGCTGAGCATGATGTTTCGGTATAGTTAGAAAATTCAACCTCTGCTCCAGAGGTCACTGCATGCTTCTGTCCTGACAGCCCAGATTGTTAAGCATGTGACTAATATGCATACAAAACATAGGCTGCCTGACGTCTGCTACAAGCTTGATGGCTGGTTAGCGGCTAGTCTTAATTTTATGTGACAGTCCTATGTAGGAAGTGCTGTGTGGGTGACTAAATGGAGCATATTGATGTCCCACTGGGTGTAGCCCCTGTTGTTTTGACAAATTCTCCTTAGCATTTATCAATCAGGCCTTCAATGGGGAGTGCGCTGAATATCTAATTCAGACAGGCTAGTCAGGGCTAATAGAGCAAGATAGCATGTTATTCAATTTGTACTTGTTAGCGATGTCCCACTGTCACCGGGCAATTTACCTTCACACTTCACAAATGAAAAGAGAAATTTGCTGGGCTTCAAACACTTACATGAGTTACAAGCAAAATTTTAATTAGCATGTCATTACAGCAATAATTTATTGCTTCTTTGTAGTTTTCCTAGCATACAGATTGTGCTTTCTGACTTTAGAAGGGATGTCCTCAAGGCTTATGAAGCAGGTAATAAGGAGGACAGCTAATAAGCGTTCCCAAAAGATATATATTGACATTTTCTATTTGTAGAATTTTTAAGTACTGACTTCTGCATAGAAAATAAATTGATCTCTGTGGTTTTTCTTTTTTGTGTGTGGTTCTTTCAGTGTTTTACCAAATCTATTTCAGTGACATGTCTCTTTTAATATCAAGCAACAACTTACTCTTAAATATCACATACATGAGCAAACTAAAGAAGGGACACCACTACTGTTAAAAACACTTGATATAAACCAGGGGAATTTCTGAAGTTCTTCCAATAGGAATACTTAGGAATGTAGAAGAATTTTTTCAGATTGTCAAAATATAGAATCCATTGTTTCCTACTAACTCTTTATGGACAGTTGTCTAGAAGCACCTTCTTTAATCAGCTAGCAGATAAAGTATAAGAAAGAGGAGTAAAAAAGAGTATCTGGTAGTTGTTACCCCTATGTGACCTTATCTGCTATCCTCAGAACACCAAATCATAAAATGATCTGCATTATCCACCATATAAAGAAACAAAGGCAGTGGCATTAATGTACAAAAATGGAAATTAAAAATGGATAAAATATAAGTGGAATAAGATCTCTTTCACCATATTGGCATATTTTGAAGAGTTATCATGGTAAAGACCACCTTGGGAGAATGGTACACTTAGGCAATGACTAGAATCTTAGAGTATGTAGGTACATTAAGGAAAATAAACACAGTGGAGCAATATTCTGTATGTATTACCCAACCTATAGGAACATGACTTAATGATTAAGCTTCCTCATGTATTTCCAAACTTATAGAAATATAATTTTATGAATAATCTGTATTACCAGTTTTACAGACTATAGTTTGTGATCAGCTTGCTAATTTATCAATACTCACTGTCAAGTCAAGTGGGGACCTGGACTGCATTTCTGACACTTCAAGTGGTGGGTAGTGCCTTACTCATCTTTATATGTCCTTTACTAACTGGCATGGTGCAGAGCATTCAGCCAGCGCTCAGTATATAGCTAGTGAAAGAAAGAATAAGTCAATGATTAGACCATGAGCCAAAGGAAGGGATGCATAAATAAACTCACAGTTCTGACTTTGCCCTTAATCCAGAAGACTAATAAAAATTATATTCACCTGTAGGAAATCAGAACACTCTCTATATTTAATATTTTTGGAGTTAAAGTAATTACATATGGCAGAGAGAAATGCGTTGTCATTGTGAGCCATGTCTACGCATTTTATATGAATCTTCCTGAGTTTCATACATTTCAGAAATACACAGACATTTTAAATAAGTTATTTTCTGGGCCTAATACATATAATTTGTAGCAGGTTTATAAAATTAGACTAATCAAATGATAACCACAGTTAATATTTTCAATCTACATCCTTGTGTGTGTTATTGTGGTGTACTTTTGCCTCTTGCCTTTGCCCGTATACTGTAACTCACAGGAGATACTTGCAGTTCTCTAAGGGTTTCTGCAGTCTTCTAAGTTTTGTACTTACTGTTTTCTTTTTCTGGAGTATTCCCTTGTGCTCAGTTTCCAAATTCCTGTCCCATTTCTACCCAATTCAAATTTCTGTTGACAAAATACCACCTCCTTCTCTGTGCTCAATGAGTGGACGGCACACTTCAGAATATTCTCCCACTTCCCTGGGACAATATACATGGACACATAATCACATATTTCACAAACTGTCCCTGTCCATCCAGAGTACAAAGACCTGGTGGGTTGGTGGGTGGGGTGGCAGAGGTTTTCAAACAGTACATAATCTTTGTCAGCTTCTTTTCCAAATCAAGTCAAATTATTTAAACAAAAGTTAGATTCCAGTTATGACCTAACTTCAGGGCAGAATCACTAAAGCATTTTCTTCCCTACATCTTCTTCCCCATTTCTATCCTTACCAATAGAGAAATGAGAGTCTACGGGTAACAATTATGAAAATAGTAAATCCACATATTGTCACTATTAGTGTCTAAAGCTGGACATAGCTCTGCTCATCAAGGAAACATTTATTTTATGTTGTCTCCAATATTTTTCATTAGACCAAAAAATAGATATAATTTGTCTTTGAAATATTTCTAGATCTGCAAATGGGTGCCAAGAAGGTATGAGTCATGATATATATTGCCAATTTTAGTGCTGTTAAAATTTCAAAATGAGATATTTGTATCAAAATATAAGCTTACTTATAAAAATAATTAAAAAGAAATAAAGATTTTTTAAAAATTTAAATAGGCCAACTATTTTTAATATCAAGATTTATAGCTTGATTGAAATTATAGGAAGCTGTAGAAAATGTTTATGTGCAATAAATATTAAAAATAGCATAGAATATAATTCAACTCTATGAATTGAGGAAGAAAAAAAATCTATATATGAAAATGTACTATAATAGTAATAGGGTTAAGTATGTTTTTTAGTTTTTTTCCAAGTTGTCTTTCATGTGGTTTTATTATTTCTATTATTTTTAAATAATGTATATAATTTTAATGAATAAAGCAGCAAATCAAAGATAAAAAGTATAAAACAATGTTTTTATTACTAAAATGTATTTATAAAATTATTCAAATATGAGTTGCACTTTCAACAGTGAGCATCCAATGGTAATTTCTAGATTTGTTGCTTAACACAATAATGTGGTACAAAATATAGAAGAGAACATCATAAAAATAGAATTTTCTAGGTACTGAATCAAAAATAATGGGAAAAATCATGATATATTTCATGTTGTATTCAAGGTACATTGGTATCACTTCAAAGATCTCCTAAACCACTGATCTTTCATTTTTACTGATTTTTCTTTAGCAATTGTTTACACTGATGTCATAGAGTGAATTACATATTCCTATAAATGAGTTATTTTCATTAAAAAATTAATTTCCTGTCTCTTCTCTGATGTGCTAGCATTTTTCAAGGAACACTAAATAACAGGACGAGTAACTGAATAGAGTATCCATCATGGTCCATATACTCTGTTGCTTTGTTTTCCAAGTCCCTGTGGTACATATTATATGACCTCAGTTTTAAATAGAGGGATGCACAGATTCGTCATGTGGTCATGGTGGGGTAGGAATTAGAACACAAGTCTCTGGGACTTTAGATTTCTTTCCTTTACACTAGCTGCCTCCCCAGTGAGTTAAATTTTTGTGATTCTACCTTTTAAGCTCTGAAGGAGCTTATCTGAAGGAGCTCTTAGTTTTAGTTTCTATTGCTACAAAAATCAGTTTTTATTGTCCTAAAAATGGGGTGAATGATATTCTTGTAGGTGACCCTCTCTCAGTCACAAAAAAAGAATATTTTTACATATGAGGCACTAGTCTTGGTGTTCTAGATGATCTAGTGATTAATAATATATGGCTATTGCCCTCCTGAGTCTAATAAACACTTAGATGAGAAAAAAAAACAAAATCCACATTCAGTAGAGAAGCAACTAGAATGACTTTCTGGCAGTAAGCAGCACAAGTCAACTCAGGCCAATTTAAGCTAAAGAATTCTTTTTCGTAAGGGAACTGGAGTAACCTAGAAAACAGAAGGAAAAATCATAGCACTAAACCTTGTAAAAGACAGAAGCAGACCAAGTTCGAAACTGTTGCAGCTTTGCTGAAATAGTGTAAACCCAGAGTGTGTCTGACCCTGTCCTAAGTGCTCTACATGTTATCCCACAACACAATAAGGCAGATACTGTGAGTATTACTGTTAGCAGATAAGGAAATTGAGGTACAGAAAGTTTAAGTAATCGGTCCCAAAGTCTGACCACTATCTTTGGGGAACCATTATGCCATTATGCCAATGATAAAGTCCTGAAAGATTTCATTTTGGTGATATTTTCCTCTAGATTCAGATTCAGAGGACCTGATTTACATCATGTTCCAGACCTTAGACAGTGGATGGGTAGTTTCCCATGGAGTTGAGATTACTAGAAGAAATTAAATAGGCAAAAATAACAGCTGTCTGCTGTATTGTAGCAATATTAAAGCCAGGTTACAGTGCGCGAGGACATATTTATGTATCCATTAAATTACTAATTCTCAACTTTAAAGATACTGTGTCATTCTGTAGCATTTTCAGCCAGAGAAAATTGGAACCAGTCATTTGACCACTAAACTTCCCAGTGACTAAGGATGCCATGTAGGCACTTTCCCACCAAAAGGAGAGCTCAGAGCTAAAATCCTGGGAGGAAAGATTCAGGCTGACAATGCTGACCACTAACAAGAGTTACCTGCGAAGTGTTTCATCAGAATGGCCAGTCTTTAAATCACAGGATGAGCAGGGTCAAAAGCAGAAGTGGCATACAACAAAAAACTGTGTAGTGGGATTCCTTGATGTGTTAATACCATTTCCCCATCTGATCACCAGTCTTCTTCAATTCATACCCTTCAAATTTGATTTCTCTACTTGTCAATTTTATCAAACCGTTCTTCCTTTGCCCATCTAACAAGCAGTCTATTAAATTCATTTTGCTTACACATCTCCAATTTAACCATGTAAACATCAGGTGGAACATACAAAATAGTAAATGGACCATTATGATGCAGAATGTTACCTGTTGTCATGAGGGGCATGATAGGTGCTATGCGAACTGAGAGGAGGGGCATCTAAGAATATTTGGATAATCAGGGAAGATTTACTGGAGAAAGTAATTTTTAAAAAGGAAAACTTGAAGGGAAAAGTGAAACAGGGAAGTATATCGGATAGAACAAAATATTGGGGTAAACTCCAGGAGTTGGGACTGGTAGTGAGGAGACAATGAGAAAATAATGTCAGATTCTTCAGATATTTTGGGATGGAAACTAAAATAGGTCTAGAAATAATCATTTCAACTAGATTAAGATAAAAGCTAGAGAGAATTCAAAGAGAACTCTGTCTTAGCAACGTGATTCTCAATGACCTCAGGAGAGGCAGAATTTTAGATAGTTCTTTAGGATAAATAGTTTAGCTCATCAGAAGTAGGATAGAGCATCTCCAAAAGCAGAGACCATAGGTAGGTAGGCCAAGGTTAACAGTCTTTATTTAAAACTTATGATGGGCATTTCTGTGTGTTTGTCCTTTTTAAAAAATTGTTGTACTATTTATTTTTAACTGAGATAACATTGAAGCACCCCCACCAGGTATTATTACTACCACAGTGCACCCGTCACCAACTCACCCCTATTCCACAACCATAGACCATTGTGCTTCCTTCCCATCCCAGATTCCCCTATGCTAACATTCTGTTGGATCTTCCTTCCCCAAGTTACCTATATCTATTTCTTTCCCGGCTCCCACTCTGAAAAATCTAATTGAAATTCCATTTCCCTAAACAGGCTCATTCAATCGGTGCAGTGGATAGTTCAATGATAGAATAGTGGATAGTTCATGGATAGTTCAGTGATAGAATTCCCGAAACAGGCTGATTCACCCCGAAGTACTAAAAACAAACCAAAAAAAAAAAAAAAACAAAAACCAAATATAATGAAATATAATGAGTTCATTCTTTCCAATATTTATTCAAATAATGACTCTACATAAGACTTATATTCCAGTCATAAGTACTCTTAAATGAAACTGAAACCCTACTCTATCTGATATTTTTATTTTAAAAGAGGTAGCTGATGATTCCATTGATCTTAGGTAATATTTCAGGCAGTGTGAGAGAGATGTTTTGGGAAGCTTCTAACACTAGAGAATCATCCATTCCTTTTGTCCTCAAGTTTGAGTCTATAATAAATTACAAATTTCCTGACTGCTTCTACCTGTCTGATTATGCTCAGCATTCAGCACAGGAACAAAAGCAGAACTTGCAAATATTATCAGAACAAAGATGTCATATAATTATTACCTATCATATGTTTAATTATTAGCATTTGTGAGGTGTCCTATATAAGTGTATATTAAAGTAGTTAAAGCGCAGACTGAAAACAAAGACTTCTTTGAGTTCAAAACCCAGCCCTCACTCTTATTAGCATCATGAATTTGGGTAAATCACTTCGTTCTCTCGTGCCCCCGCACTTCTCCATTATTTATGCAATGAAGCTGTAGTGTTGTGAAAGACCAAAAGATTTTGCTCAAATAGTTCTCAATATGCAAAAATTTTTAGTATCATAGATGGGTATGCTATTTACAGCTAGAATTAATCCATTGGTGCTAATTTCTTCTTTTGGACATGTGAGAGCATGTGCATTTCTGATAGATATGCATATATTCACCAGAATGTCAAATGTCTGATAGATATGCATATATACTCCAGAATGTCAAATCCAGCTAACGTACAATCTCACATAACCCAACTCTTCCACACTCACATGTATTTATAATATCTAACTCTCATACAATACACATGTTCTATTCCTTACCCTCTTAATGCAAGGATACCCTAGCACATTCCACACTGGCTGCCTTCTAATGTAACCTCAAAACCAAATGTTACTCAAGGAAATTGTTCATAACCAAAGGATGAAAAAATAGATATGTCTAATCCATTTTAAGAAGGAATGGAAGGATACAGACTTTTTTCTGAAGATAAAAATTTATCACTGATCTGTTATCTTTTGCTTTCCAGTAGCCATTATCACCTGGGTGCTGAGGGTGGTGGAAAAATAAGAATTGAAGGTAATTATGAGGTTGTTTCCACCAGTCTGTGAACTTTCATTCTAAGATTTTCATCTCCTTTTGATTTAGTGTGAATTTGTTTTTCTTCATTCTTTCCTGCTTTTAGCAACCATATTAATCTGAAAAGTATTGGTCACAACAAAAATATTAATATAAACTTTGCCAAATAATATGTAAATGGTGAGTTCAAGAAGAAAATCATCGGAATCACTACACAATGGACAAACCAGTTGAGTTAATTTTTCATTTCTGCCCTGAAAACAATGACATCATGTTAATATTTCTTGGCATTTGAACAACTAGGACAAAATGAAAGACATGCAAATTCATGAGTTTTCAGACAACTTTCAAAATAGAAATTCAAAATAGACAGAGAAATTTGTGTATGTTTATGGAGCAGAAAATTTAGCAAAGACGTAGTTTAATCTGGTAAAAGAAGTAGTTTATTCAAACTCAGACTACATAATTGGCTTATGTCGTTTCACATATGCCTCATTTTATGCCTATTAAATGTGCTTGAAAATCCCATTGAAGGGATAGGAGAGACTGCATGAGCAGCCTGGGTGTGCAGTGATAGTTTTCCCAAAAGCACATTTGACTCTTCAGAGGCACCATTGTGTTGGACAGAATTTGTATGCAAAGCTAAATTAATATTTCGCTCTAGGATGAAGGTCACTAATATTTTATTATGTAAGTTCCCTGCCCCTTATAACTAACCTTATATAAGTTTGCAAATAATGTATAAAATTCCAAAAGCACTACATGTTTGAGGCTGTGTGTGACTTTTAAATTGTCATCTTTGGCCAGGCACGGTGGCACGGGCCTGTAATCCCAGCTACTTGGGAGACTAAGGCGAAAAATCACTTGAGTCCACGAATTCAAGACTACCCTGGGTAACATAGCGAGACCTAGTCTTAAAAAAAAATAATGATAATGCATTGTCATCTTAAAAAAGTTTTTTTGCAAATATTACCTTCTGGATAAGAATTAACTGAAATTATTACTTAGTCTTTTGGTTTAAAGAGGCATAATAAGCTTAAATTTGCAAATGTTTTATTTATGTATGATATTTCAATATACGTTTGTATAAATTATCAACTATACAAGTTGTTAAAATATACAACAAATGTCACATATAAACCAACACATAAATAAGGTATATTTAATAATGTTATTAGCTATACTACTTGATTTTTTTTTTAAAAAAAAGCTTTTTCTTTAACATTTCAGAAAGAACTACAAGTATGATTTGTACTGGTAATTAAAAATCCAAAATAATCATCATATAATTCCATTATATTGTGAATAATGATCTACCAATGAGAACAAAACAGTGAAATTTTAATAGATATTTCTTTGGTATATATAGTGCATTAATTACATAGGTTATTAAAGAATTCATTATTTAAGAAACAACATGCCTCATTTGTAATTTGGAAAAATTTAAAAATTAAAATAAGTTTAAAAGATGAGTTTCTATAATGAAACTAGTTTGCTGCATTTCATCTATGTATAGAAGCATACATAGATGAGTTCTTGTATTTCTTATCAAGACTCATTTGACATTTCAACATGAATTTCAAGTTTCTAGAGTTCTTAAAAGAATGGTCTCAAATATTTTATAATAAACATAAAAATATAAAATGCAGGTTAAGTGATTTACATAGAATATTGTAAAACTAGAAAATACTCATTTTTTTACTCAAAATATATGAAAGGATTTAGGGGTGACTAAAGATATATTCTATATCCTAAAAGATGTTAATTTAATAAGGTCAGATCATTGTTTTAATGACAGTCTAGGATTTTATATTCTCAGATCAGTTGTTATTTCTTCTTCACAGAATATTAACAAGGAACACATATGTATCAGATAAAATCATTAATGCCATATGCTATATTTTATATATATATATACAGTGACTTTTGCATGTACACAGTGGCTAAAATCATAAAGTTTATAAAACTGCTTTATGAAGACTTTATGTTTGATGTAATAGGAAAAAATCCTCAACTAGAATCAGAATTTTCTTAGGCAAGCTACTTAGTCTATTAACCCTTCATTGTCTTGTTTATAAAATGAAACTATGGAAAATTATAAGGGAAAATTAGCATGGAATTGTTGAAACATACATTAGATATATAAATGTGTACAAGTAGTTTTAAAAATTGTATTATTTTGAAGATTACATACAAATCTCTTCATTTTTTTCATACTAGTCAAAATTCCTTGGTCACTTCTGCATAGTTCACCTTTACGGTTTTGACTCGGTGATTTAAAGTGACAGTTCTTCCATAAAAAAGGCATAAGGAAGATACTGTAATGAAAATGAATGTTCATCTATTTAATAGCACTGATAAATAATGTATCATGCTATTCTTTCCTTGACTTGGGTGGGAAACAAATAGGAAATAACAAATAATCTGCTACTTCTTTGAAGTTCCTACAACTACTCTGAAAATCATCTAATGGCTTTGTGTCATGTTAATTTGGAGTGATCCATGCTTTTCATCTGAACTGTGATTGGGATGTAGGATCTGGTTAGTTGTAAAAATACTAAGGAAAACATACTTAAAAGAGGCAAAATTTCTTATTAAAAGAAATATGGTTATGACGGTAAACATCAGTTTCTGATTTTGAGAAATTTATATTTAAATTTTCATTGTCCATAAGTTGTTACGGAAACACGGCATCTAACAATAATCTGTTTTGCTCCAATACCAAGGATATTTAGAGATAGGCAAATGCAAATACGAATAGATTCAATATATTTAATAATCTGATCTGCTACTTACATTTTTCAAACAAGATAGCTTCTCTGGCCTCATTTATATAAATTGCATATAAATACAAAATTTATATAAATTTTGTGTATCAGACACAAAAGCTAAAAATCTACAATTTAGTGTTTGCTTTTATTCTTAAAAAAAGCATTTCGTTCTCTTCAAATTTAAAAAAAAGGTGGAACAAGGCTAATTGTCATTTTCATCTATCATTTATGTTTTTCCTTTTGTTTTTCTTCTTTGGAAATTTCACTTCTCAAGTTCAGACACTCTTTGTTAATTTGCTAGAGTTTGAACATACACCTAATTAAAAAAAAATAAAACTCACTATATCAGAAAAGCATTGTCACCCAACAATAAATAACACTGCTCTCTAAAATATCACTTAAAGATGAATACATTTCGGGAGTTGAAAGGTGGCCGCGCACCTGCGGCACAAACCTTAAATGAAAAATAAAGAGAACTGGGTTGGAGGGTGCCTTTGCCTCTTGAAAATAAAATTCTTTACAACATACAAGACAAATGGCACAAAAGTGAAAGGGCAAGGATGCAGATTGGATAGGCTTACAGCGTAATTGAATTAAGGCCTGTGTGCCACATATGACCACAAAGCGGGCTATGGCTAGGGCTGCTGAATGGAGGTGGCTGGTCTGTCAATAGAGACCCTTTAAACTGGTTAAATGCATCATAGGCGTGTGCAGAGAGCTTTCTAGCTAACAGGTGGCTGAGTAAACCTCAGCTGGTGCCACACAGGGCTGTCGCATTGACCTTCTTTAGGATAATTTCAGCCCTCTTTAAAAAAAATTTGTTACTGTACTTGCTGTGGTGGAAACAATTTAAGGATGAATAATTTCTTTTGGTCCCTAGAGGCAGCACTGATTCCCACTACCCCCCCTTCCTTTTTTTCCAGCTCTCTCTCCCTCTCTCTCTCTCCCTCTCTCTCTCTTCCCTCTCTCTCCCCCTTTTCTGAGTCTTGCAACTGAATTAACATAAAGGAACAGTGACAACAGCAAGCTGAAAAGCATAGCTGGTGGGAGGATTAAGTATATCATTGAAAGGAATTATGTTGTAAATGACTGGGAGGGGTAGGGGCTTCTGTTCCTTGGTCCCATCTGGTCCTTAAAGAATACCTTGTTGTAATTACCCCCAGATGGTTTGTGCTCCACTGGGGTCTGGACAGCCAGGTGCCACTGTGCCCTGCTGGGTGTGATATTCATTGCTACATGCAGTGACAAAAATGGACTTTATTGAAACCTAATTTCTTCCAGGGTATTACACAAATATGAAATGAACCTAGCTCATCGAGAGAGCTTTGTTTGTTTCTAAGTCGAAACCGTCTCACCTAAGATAAGGCTGCTTGGTTCTTTTACTTTTAACAAGTATCCTAAAAGGGAAAAACACAACAATTCACAATGTGTACTCAATTGAATTCAGTATTTTTAAATAATGGAAGTAGTCAACGTCAATAGCAGGTTTTTATTTCTTGCTATTAGGTAGTTTTAAAAGAATAGTTAAAGATTTTCAAGACCATGTTTTGATCATTTTAGTGTTGAAATTATCAACAGATAAAGTAAATGATAGTCTATCCAAGTCTAAACACATTTTGATATAGTGAGCAAATATTTATGGAAGACAAAATTTCATTAAATATTATTCACTATAAAATATACCTTACCATTTAGTTTAAGAAGCAAGTTTGAACATGTTTGTATTGTATTTTAACACTGATATTGTTGAAAATGAAACATAAATATTTAAAAAAATTAACTGTCTTGATGTACACAAGGATGGGATTTTACTAAATCATGTTTAGTTTAACTTTCTACAGGAAATTTCATTTTTATTGTTACTGCATGGATTATATTTTAAAAGCAGGAATAGTCTAAAGATAAAGGCTAAAAATTTACAACCTTATATTTCAGTGATATTTATTTTAATTACATTCGCTATAAATCTAATAATTCTTATTTTAAAAATTACATAACAGATTATCTTTTAGGCAAGTCTAGCTATTTTTAAAAGTCAAATATTTATCCTTTCCATATCTTATAGTTTGCTTGTATTGTCATTTTTGTCATTACTAAATTCATTATTTTAAATCATGTATTTTAGAACTTGGAAACTTCTAATATGAACATCAAACTATAATTAAAATGAAAGGCAAAAAATGAATCCACTGATACACCATTTCCTTCTTACAAATTATAGTTATCAGTTTTACATGGTATAAACAAAATATAAACAGAACTACTCTTAATGAGTATATTTTCCTTTAATAGATTTGGTGAGCATGTGTTACCCTATATATATGTGTTACCCTATATATATTGACTAAAAGCAAAACAAAATAGACATATTTAAGAGAATGAAATATGAAGAGCACAATCAAATAGGAAGAAATAATTTTAAATATTGGCAGCTTCTTTGTGTTTGAGCCCTTACTCTGCAGCATAGAACTTCAACCAGGACAAGCAGGTTTTATGCAATTTAAAAATAAAATTTTGAGATGAAAGTCTTTCTATAAAGATTCAATATCTCTCCAATCTTTACTCTATGCTTTGAGACAAAATAGTTGCATTAGTGATAGAGGGTGCTACCCTCCCCCCATTGTCTCCTGTTTAAGATTGCAGATTTCAAGGAAGGTATGCTAAAATGTGAGAATGGCCTTATTTGGAATTTCCCTTCAGGGAGATGTAGGGGGGAGGAAGAAGTGAAATGGTTCAGGTGTGGTTCCTGGAAGGCAGGAAATCAGGATATATAAAGGGTGTGAAAACCAAGAGAGGGATTCCAATATGGAGATCGGAGAGAGATTCAATGGAGGAGAGATTGGAATCGGCCATTTTGTAGAGTAAAGATGTGAGCCATGTGGCCAAAGCCTGGGGGCCTGCAACCCTCGGCTGGCCCAGGCTTGCAGCATGTGTGCTAAATGCAGTTAAGAAGTTTGCAGATTTGAACTCCCTGTTGGAGTTTGTTTTGCTGAGAGGCCATGCAAAAGTTAGGCCTGAGAAGAAAGTGAACTTTGCTGGTCCGGCAACATGGAGTTCCTGCTACCTGGAAGACAAGGAGAACACAGTGTGGAAGACAAGGAGGAACACACCAAAGGAACGGCGAAGGGAACATGTCTTCAAGCATCTGGAGATGAACACTGACTGGCTGATTTTGGTGAGATGATCAGGACTGAGAGACTGAGGATTTTTGGGCAATCTGGGAAAGGACTTTGGACAATGTTGAGAAAGGTTTTGGACAATGTTAAAGTAATTGGAGATTTACTTACATGTTTCTTTTGTAGTAATTAGGAAATCACTTTGTTAGAAATAAATTAGTCTGGACTAATAGTCTTGCTTTGACTTGGAATTTTGGTTGGGAAGGCTGGGGATGGTGAAAAGAACCCACAAGAGTTTAAACTGTGTTTCTAAGTTTTTCTTTTCTGCAGTTTTTGGAACTGGGAATTGAGAAACAGCTAGGTGGCTTTTGCATATCAATGGTAAAGGTGATCAGTGAAAATGCTAATGAACCGGAACCTTTGTGGCCTGCTTCCTAGAGAGAGAAGCAGGCATAGGTGTGTCTACTTCAAGGTAAAGGCAATTGCTAATGTAACTGCCTGCAGCCTGCTTCATAGAGAGAGGCAGGCAGAGCTGTGTTCCAAGTTAAAGTCAGAAAGTCTTCATTATACCCTGTTTCAGTAGCTCCCAACACACACACACACATATGATATCTGGGAAGACAGTGAAGTGGGATGAGGAACTCACTGGAGAATTCAGAAACGCTTATCCCACCTGGCTATCCATTTAAACTTCACAGACATTGGCTTCCTCATCTGCAAAGCAGTTATTAAATGATTTGATTTAGAGATCAGATGTATGAATTTAAACATAAGGTGGGAGATGCAAGAAATAACACAGGGACTCCTACGGGCCAAGCTTTCTTTACTGGGTCTCAAGTGATGGTAAGTTAGATGGAATCAAAGAGGGAGGAGGGATACATTTGAAACTGGGAAGTCTTAATTATAATTTAAATGAAACTGTTAGTATTACATAATTTTTTTTTCACTTTTGACGCTTTTTGGTACACTTTTTAAAATGTTGTATGTGGATATTTTATATAAAATAGGAGGTTTCTGATATTGTTTTTTCCCATCTTTGTCTATTCCATTCTCTTCAGTGATTGACACATTATCATAGAACCTCCTTCCTTGGTACCTTTGTCATTTAAGAAGATTCTCAAAGAAGCCAAAAAATAAAATCTCAGTTTACTTTCTTGACATACTACTCAGGCTTTAGGATAATCTGCCTTAAATTTTGAACAGATACTTTTTCAGAATAATGTTTGGGCCTCTCTTTGTTAAAATATTGCAAGTGGAAGATATTTCAAAGAGTTAGCACAGATCATAATTGCTTTACTGCATTTTTTGAGTAATAACAATGTCCTAGGTCTGTCATCAGGAGCTTCAGAAGTTCTCTCTCGCTCTCTCTCTCTCCATATTGATACACAAGCCAGATAGAGATATAAGATTCAGAGATAGCTAGAAATAGATAATAGAGAGATATTTATTATGTTTGTAAGTTGTTAGGAAATGCTTTTTTCTGCTAATTTCAGTACTTAATAAGACATTTTCTGATAATATCCTTATAAGGCACTAATACATATTGGAATTTGCATGGTCCTTAAGAGCCTCTACTCAAACTTTTTATCCCTAGCAATGATTTCATCATGCTTATAATACTTACACTTTCACTAAACATATATGACAGAATATATACTCTTTTACACATTTTTACACATTTTATACACTTTCAATGATAGAAATCATTTACAAGCAACCATTTTGAACAGGAAGAAACACAAGCATATTGTCCTTATTTTGACTTGAAATATGCCTTCTTGTAATTTAGTTCCTTGCTACTTTAAAATCAATTATGTTGTTGCCATATGAAAAAAACATCATTAGCTAACACTTTTTCCACCCATTTCCAGATTTCTTAGCACAATTTTCTAGATGTTTCCTCTATAAATCTTTTTCTAGTATGACCCTCCCTTCTATAAGATATTTCTGTTATCAAGATGCCTTGAAATCAAACTATTTCTTATTCTTTTGATGCATTTCTAATATCTAATATACTATTTGATGTTCAATAGCCACACAACAAACATTTACTGAATCATTCAATATTCATTTATTACTTACTATTTATTATGTTCAAGATATATCATTGTGTGTTAGAAAATAGAAAAATTATGCCCACAAAAATTTTTGGAAGAACTTAATTTTCTTATTTACATGGTTATTGAAGAATAATTGTGATTCAAAAATACAGAAATAGGCATCCTGGAAGGACAGAATAGTAAAAGTAGAGTCAGGAAAAGATCCAAATTTGGAGGTTACAGTGAATTCAAGTTCAATTCTTTAGACATTGGTCATTAAAAATGTGAATGAATTCTCTCACTGGATGCAAAAGAACAGCATATCAACCCAATACTGCTTGTTGCCAAATCCTTTGCCTTTGCCCTCATCCTAATTATTAGTGAATCACCAGTCTTAGAGAGATGTGAAATCAGAAAGCTTACAGTATTTTAGAGAAATCTATTTCTTTCCACTCTTGGATTATTTTTCTTAGAGAGATGTAAAATCAGAAAGCTTGCAGTATTTTAGAGAAATCTATTTCTTTCCACTTTTGGATTATTTTTCTTAGGAATGAAAATAATAGCAAATAGTTTATTCATAGATAAACCAAGACATGGAAACAACCTTAAGTGTCAGTAAACAAATAACTGGATAAAGATAGACTTATAAAATGAAATATTATTCAACCATGAGAAGTTAGCATGGACTACCTTGAAAGTTTTATCTTCAATAAGATAAGTGAAACATATAAAGACAGATACTACATATCACTTACATGTGGAATCTAATATACCAAATTCTGAGAAATGGAGTAGAATGATAGTTACCCTATGACTAGGAAGAGGTGGAAAACTGGTACAATATCACTAAAGGGTATAGATTTGCAACCAAATAAATAAATTATGGGATAAATAAACAATAGATAAATTTGGAGTTCTAATGCTCGGTATAATATAGTCAATAACTTTGTAGTATATACTTCAAAATTGCTAACCAACTGTATCATAAATATTCTCACCAGAAAATAAGAAATTTTACTTATGGGCCTGAGAGAGACATTAGCCAGCTATGCTGGAATGGTAATCATATTACAAAATATAAATATATCTGGTCAGCATTGCACTCTTAACTTGTATGATATCAACTTGTATCAATTATATCTCAGTGAAAAATAAAAATAACAAATGTTCCACATAGCATTTCAGGAAGATTGTACACTTAAATAGTTACGACATATACTTTCTTCATATACTTTGCTTCTACACAATTCAGGTAAGGAGAGAAAGGAGACAGATATTTGGGGAGAAATATCCCCTAAAATTGCTGAACTTGATTAAAATACAATTCAGACTTTGACTTGGTTTTGGTTGAGTGTTGGGCTTGAATTCTTTGTTAAAATATATATTTTAAGAAAATGTTATTTCATTATTTAATAAGTAGGTTGATATACCTGCATTCTAAGAGATGATCAAGGTCTGATACCTTGACTCATTATATCTTTGAGTGTACAAGATAAATTTGCAAGGGATTGCCAAGAGTGAAAAATAGTCCATGTGTTTCTATAGATAAAATCATCTTTGGAATAAACCACACAAGCAAAATCTACACATCTGGACTATATGGCTTATTCTCTTGTAAAATCGTTTTTACTAAATGCAATTTGACATTATGTCACCATCAACCTATGTTAAAAGCCATTGTAAAAAATAGCCATATAAAATCTATTCAATATACAGATGTTCTTGAGGATAGCTTAATGTTCTCTTTTTTGACTAAGACTATCTTTAGTTTCAACATCTGAAACAGATTTTATTTTCTCTTTATTTATAGATAATATGAATGATGGAGTTGATTATGCTCTCATTTTACCTACTTTCCTGAAAACCAAGAGGTCAAATGACCTTTACTATCCCAGTATTTTCGAGATCTTAACTGTGTCTTCTGTATAGTCATTTACTATTGACATCAAATTATCTACTTAAACATTTCCCTTCTGTATTCACTTCATTATTCATTTTTCCTTTTATTTCATATTGTTATGAACCTTTTTAAATACATTCTGGAATAAATGAGTATTAAATGAATGATAAATTAATTTTCTATTCTCAGCTCCTGCTAGATATTGCATATATTTTCATTATTGCTTTTATCATCTTTTATTTATATTTATATGGCTACCATTCACACTGGACAATAAGCTCTTATAATGTATGACTCGTGTCTTATTATTGTTATTGATTATCTCACCATAATTAGAATGCTTAGCTAATAGTATGTGCAATAAATCTATTAGATTGTACTGATATTTGAATAGAAATGAGTATTATAGTAACTTTGGAAAACAGACTGCAAATTATTAATCTTTTTAATCCACAGCTTGTCAATTTTTTGAAAACAAATTGCAACTTGGGAATACTGGTAGTAAAAGCTAAGAACTCAAATAATCTGCCCAAAGAATTCTCAATCTTTCTGCTTTTGACTTCTTTTCCTTAACATAACAAAGGGTTATATAACAAAGGGAAAACAAAGGGTCAGATGAAACCAAACCTGTAACAAAACCTTTAGAAATCTGACTGTAGAAATGAGGTTACCAATAGCAAATTGGGGGGTGAAGGGGTGTGAAGGGAGGAGAACAAAGCAGGGAGGGGTACAATGGATTTTGGTGGAGGAGTAATGGGTAGGTAGGTGTGGTGTGGTGACATACACCTGAAGGATGTTGTTCTGTGCCTCTCAATAATATGCAGTGTTGGAAACTAATATACATACATATATAGTTATTTATACATAGCAAAAATTTTTTATTGAGGTAACCAATGTTACCTCAATAAAAAATTTTAATTAGAATTCTTGATCTTAAATTAATTTGTTATTCTATCAGTTTGGTTCTAAAATTTGATCAAATATTCAACTCAAATGTCTCTATTGTGTGTATGTGTGTGCATTAGTATAGCAGACTACATGTATTGTAAAATTTGTAGTAGGGTAAGCTGCTCTCTCTCTCACACTCTCTCTCCCTCTCTTTTTCTCTCTCTCTAAATATGTACATATATTATATATGTATATAAATGCACAAATTATAACTAAAGACAATGCATGGATTATATTTTATTTATGACATATTTGTAATACAAATATACAGAATTTAGAAAGTACTTGGTTATATATAAATATATGTACATTAGTTATATGTTTTATAAATTCATATAGTATAAACCATATGGCTTTGTAGAGCTATGTATAATTTATATATACCCAAACATATAGGCATGTATACTCATGTGTATATATACTCATTAGTTATGAATGTAATCTTGTGAATAAAGTTATCCCAAGTAGGTCATACTTGTTCTGATTGCTGAAATCAAATTCTTCACTCCAATTGTTTTCATTAGACAACTTTCTTTTGTTCTGATTTTTCCTAGTCTAATTCACTCTTTCCTAAAAGTACTCTTGCCTTGATATTAGAGTAAATTTGTTCCTTTGACTACATTTCTACTTATTCTACATTTTCTCCATCATCTACAGCTTTTTCATATTTTAGTCTACAAAACTCCAGTCACTTTTTTTTCTAAGTACCAGGGTCATTTCCAATTTGTCTTTGGACATAGCTACATAAAGAACAGTGTTTCTCCAGCTGAATTAGTTATCTCCAGGTTGACTGTTTACTGTGTGTTTCAGTCTCTTAAATTCCTTCTCATCATTATTGGCATTTTCACTTTTCTGCCACCCAAGGCTGATTTTTGTCTCGTTCTCTCTTACTGACCCCAATACCAATCTATTAAGAACTCCTCATCTCCCCTCTTAAATATTTCTCAAATACTCTCTCCTAAATCATTCTGCCAATTACCACCTCTAACAGGATTTTAGGTAAAAACTGGGGATTTCTCCTCAAATTTATTCCTCTTTTCAGACTGCAGATAATTAAAGATAAATATTGCCAAGTATCATGGTAATATTGTTTTTGTGTATTGTGTATTGTGTGCATGTTTTTTATATTGTTGTCATAGTAAAATGTAATAGTAATTTTAATCATATGATATAGAAAAGTCTAAACTATAGGTGATTTATCAAAGCTACCATGGGGAAGGAGAAGATGGCGAGGGAAAGCAGAGGGGGGGGTCCAATGGATGATGGTGGAGGACAATGGATAGTGATAGATGTGTGTGTTGTAGTAACATACACCTGAAGGCATACAATGCCTTGCACACAATACACCGTTTCAAGTTTGGAGACTTTGCTAGCACTGTCTTCTTTTCTTGAATGATCCCTTCACCCCTCAATCTTTCAGATAATGGATTAAGAACATAGATTTTAAGGTCAAATGAATAATGTTCAAGTTTCAACTCCAACATTTGATCTTCCTGAAACTTGAATGATAGAGAGAATGAGTCAAAACAGTACTGAAATAATTTGGCATGAAAATCATTACTATGCCAACTTGTTTAATTAATTTGTAAAGAAAAAAAAATTCTTGCCCTAATGGGAATTTTAAACTCCATTAAATTTAAATTTCTACTTATAGTATTGAGTCTTCATTCACAAATCATTTGCAGAGTAATAGATTTGTATTTTGAATGAATTAAATGATTTGCATAAGTTGTTAAAATCAGTTATTAGAGAACATTCAAATGCATTATAAGAGATTGGCTTTTTCTTTCATATTATAATAAACATGATCAAACTAATTAAATAGTCTATCTCAGGTTAGTGTATTTAGTAAACAAAGATATTTATCCTAAATCATTCAGGTTAAAAATGTTTGTCCCTGTTTGTGTATGTGTCTGTGTGTGTGTATGTGTGCGTGTGTGAGAGAGAGAAAATCTAGTTGACTCCATTGGCAGATTTCCAAATATATGTTTTGCTTATATTTATTTTGGGGAATAGAAATAATAGTTTTATTCTTATTGGCAGATATATCCCACACTTATTTTAGAATTTGCAAACTGTGATGACTGTCCTCATTCTAAAAATTGCAACAATGTATTTTAAAGACCAGAAAAATTCTGTCACTAGAGTAATCACTTCTAGTGAGATTCAGTAGGTAAAGAAATGTTGTAGACATCACTAGGGTAATAAGGGGATTGTTAGCATGAAATGGAATTGGACTTTTAATGGAAAACTTAATGCAGTTTATACATACATTGTTTTTAAATGATATACATTTGAAGCATATAATGTTATAATGTAATACTACTTCAATGAATAGAAGAAAAAAGAAATATATCAAATTACCTGTTTTGTGTATATATGTAAGTATTAACTATTATTATTTTATTGTGGCAGTATTAGTTTATAATACTGTATATGACTCAGCCATATAGGATTTCACCCCTTGAGGTGTATGTTACTACAAAACGTCAACCACCATCCTTAGTCCTCCACCATCATCCATTGGACTCCTCCTCACTTTCCCTCACTACCTTCTTCCTCCCCATGGTAGCCTTGACAAGTCACTGAAAGTTTTAGTTCTCTATATCATATAATTAAAAATACTATTACAATATAGAAAACATCAGTGTTTGATCAAAAAGTGAAATCAACATCAAACACTTATGTTCTTTGTTTTTGTTATTTCTAAGACAATAGTTTTAGAATAGTTCCACTGTCTACAATGTTTTTATTTGTAACCCCCCCTGTGTGAGAGGTATTCACATCCTACACAGTTCTCAAAGATCCACTTCTCATCTAGATATGTGGGTCAATCTTTCTCCTTCTTAGAAAGCTGATACTACCACTTGATTATGAATAAATGTTAAATAAAATGGATGTGAGTCTTCCTTGCTTGTAAGTGGATATAAAACATCTACTTGTTATGTTTTCAATAGGATTAAAAAAGTTGATGCCTGTAAAGTTAGAACCCTGCACTTTCATTAAGTAAAGTTAACTAGAAGCTGACTTTTTAAAAGATTCAATTTATTTTTTTACACCATTGTTAATGTTTGGACTGTTTTGGCTACTGTTACTGCATTGATGTCCTTCAGTAACTGCTGCCACAAAGCTACTCATCACTACTGATTTGGGATTCAAGTGTGGAATTTAATCTGTAAAATATACCGAGCAAATTTTCTTACTTATGAACAAATAAATCATAGGACACAATCTACTTGAATGATGAATGTTGTTGAAGGGTAAAAAACAAGTATTACTAATGATCATGTATTTATATATCATGAGGCCAAAGGGGTGTCACATTTAAATGTATTTTCCATCTACAAAAACCCTGCTGCTTAAATAGCAATTTTTGAGGGAAACTTTTCTCAAATTTATTGGAAATTTTCCCTCTTTCCTAATTAATATACATTGCATCTAATTTCCAGTCATTGAATGATACCAAGTTGTCTAGGGTCCTAGGTTTTCAGGTTTGTTCACAAGATTAGGAAGGGTTTAGGCGTTATTTTCATCCACAGGATGACTTGTGTTATAATTTCTTTTTGAGACTGTCTGTTCAAAGTGTATTAGGAATAGATTGAGGAAGAAAAATAAAATGAGTGAATTTTTAAAAAAAATGTTGGTATCTGACACTGCATATATTTTGGATAGAGAACTTTACTTCTAGATTTTGTTATGTTAAAAAAAATTTTAACAGAAGAGAGAGCACAATCACTATTACTCAAAACTGTGTATAACAGTTCAGAGCCCCAGCTTGAAAACTGGATTTTTCCAGTTTTTCATTCTTCAAGATACAATATCTAGGTGCCATTTCCAGTAAGCCATATCAGTAGCTATGCAAATAAACTTAGTGAGTCTCATTCAGATGGTCTTTAGAGCACACTTCAGGCAACAGTCTCCCTATTTTCTGAGGAGTAGTTGAAAGCAACTAAAGCTGGTGTTCTTCTTATGATGTTACATCTAGAGAGCACATAATTTATATAAAATATATAAGGGGGAAAGTGAGGCATTATGGGAGGAAGCATATATAAGGAATCATATTCTAATTCTGGCTCAATCAGAAACTGATAGGATGATATTGATTATATTATTTCACCAAAGAACTTAAACATCCTCATTTGTAAAATAAGAGATTGAAGTAATTGGTAGAGTCCTTAAGTTCCCTTTCATCAAATCATGTTAAGATTCTTCTCTAGCATACTTCTCTAAACATATTACCAATCAAGTGAGGTTTTAGAGTTCTTACAACTAGTAGCTATTAGTAGTAATATGATCAAGTTACATTTTCATTCTTCACACAGCAATCAGAATGTTTTTTGTAAAATATATGTCAGGTACTATTTCTGACTAGCCTTCTAATGCCAATCAATTGCACCAACAATGAATTGAGACTCCTTGCTTGGGTTCGCAAGCTACTTTGCCTAATGCCCCAACTAGCCTTGCTCTACTCTCCCTGGTGTTCATTTATCAATTCAACCTTCAACTAATCTGACTTTCCTTCATGTACCACTTTTCCACTGAAACACTGTGAAATTTGCTGAACTCTGAGAATACCAAATGTTTACATCTCCTCGGCTCTGCTCTGTGCTAGACGAGTGTCATCTCAGATGTCAACTTATCAGAGAGGACCTTTCTGACCTCACTGACTGAAGTAATGCAACCCACCTGCAGTGGTCTGCATTCACAACTTGGCAGTTTTGCTTTTCTCAGGGCACTGGTTGTGACATGCTATGTAACTTTGTATTACATGCTATGTCACTTCTGCACTGTCAAACTCCAGGAGAACAGGAACTTTATCCACTTAACCCAAAAGATGAAGTTGAATGAATTAAAAGCCAACCAAACAACCAACAAAATGGGCATCAGAACACATAGCATCCTGTTTGAAGTATGGCACCTCCCATGTCTCTTCTATATCAAATTCTTTAAATTAGCCTGGATTCCTCATGAACTTCTTTTCAGTGTAAATAACAATGGTTTTCAGGTGAATAACACCATTTATATGAACTCTGACTGCCAAATATTTCTGTGCTCAAACTTGACCAATGGTTAAAAAATGCAAATATAATATAGCAAGTAACTACCAGTAACTGGAAACATTAGCATCTATTTCTGTATTTTCCTTTCCATAATGAACATTGCCTTATGGTAACTTTTCACAGAATTATCTTTTTCCCTGAAATGGAGGGTTTAAAAATATCAATTTTATTCACTTTCATCTGTCCTTCCTTTAGTTTAAAGGAAAATGTGTCCTTCTAATTCCCAAGTCCCCTGTGAAGTCTAAATCCCGCTCCTGAATCTGTATGTTCTCAGTTCCACAGCATTTGCCTCTCAGCTGAGATGCGTTTCTCTCCCATCTGCAAACTCTCCCTTGCTACTGACTTCTTTGTTTTCATGTAACCTGAAAAACTTTCACTTTATTGTGCTTCCTTTTCTAGACAACTTGTATTTCTCACTTTTCTTTCTTTGTCAGAGTGCTCCTAAGTGTGGTCAGTATATATGACCTCAGTTACTTTTTAAGTCCTTGCAAACTGGCTTTGACCTCAACACCCTCATGGAACCATGTTTTATAAGAACTTCAGTGATTTCTGCCAAATTCAATGTTTTTTTTCACAATCTTAATTCTCTCTGGGACTTTTACAGTTGATGTTTTTGAATTACAGAACTGTATGTTATATTATCATCCTTTCTTCTAATCCTCACAACAACATTTTAACATTAGTGCTAACCCCACTCTCTATTGGGCAAGGTGAGGTCCAGAGGCAATAAATAACAATTTGGAGGAGGTGGTGTCCTATTTGAACTCAGATTTTTCTACTCAGCCATATTAATTTTCAAAAACAAAGAAGCTTTGGGTGAGAGATAGGGGGTATTTAGGATTTGTTTAATGTTCTGGTTATTTTCCTTACAAAGGTAAAAATCAATATAATCAAAATGTTTTTAACTATTGATGATAATCCTTGACAATATGTGTCAGACATATTAAATTATGTTTAGAAGAAAACTGAGAAAATATGCTAGTATATTTTCATGTGTGGAAAAATTTGGAGAAGTTAGGTCACTGACTAGACTTCTTTCAAACTTTTCATGTTTTCTTTCTCATTTTCTATAATGTAATATATGCAAAGAAATACTTCACACTGCTAAGGGAATGAAAAATAAGAGTCATTCTTCAAAATATATTGAGATTTCACCTTCAAACTAGATTCTAGACTCTGGGACAATAATGAAAAAGACATACCTGATCATGATCTTTATGGATGTTAGTAAGGACATGAAATGCTGTGTTACCAGTGAGAGCACCAAACAGACTAATTTCTGCAGGAATGCTTCCTGAAAGAAATACTGTATATAAATTTAGACTTGAAAATCTGGGGGGAATTAATCAGATGAAAAGAATTTATAAATACTATAAGCATATAAAACAAAAATAAGGGCAGGTATGTGACTGTTAAAAGTTTTAAGAACTTGGCTATCATTTTGCAGTAGTTAACTGCTTTAAGTGGGTGTAGGAGCAGGAATGAAGAAGTGTCTTGGTCAGACTTGATTTTTAGAAAGACCACTCAGAGTTAATATTAACCTGTATTGCACCTTGGAAAAGCTTGTGAAAGTTTCACAATCCACAATATTTTGCAAACAAATCAATTGAATTCTTAAAATAAGGTGTGGATGTGTCCATTATATATGCTAAGCTAACTGGATTATTCTAATATGCAGGTGAACAAAAAAAACCTTTTTTTCAGTCTTGGGGAAGAACCAACTCATGAATTCAAAAGAGCAAAATATTAGTATTCCTTTTCAACTCCACATTCAGCGGCATTTTCTTGGTAACTTGAAATTGTGCTGTGAATTTGTCACATGGAAATTACAAATATTATATATTTGAGGATTTTTTTCCAGAGGAGCAATTACTAAACATTTATCAGCATCCCACTAATGGAAAATGGTTACAAGATTAATGTGCAGATGCCAGAGGAGTAGAGGGAGAGATTTGTGAAATATTTAAGTAGCAGAAATGTGAAATTTGGTGTTAATAGGATGCTGGATTAAGGGAATGGAAGAGTAAAAGTTACTCTCAAATTTCTGACTTTAATAACTGGGTACATGGTGTTATCATCCCTAATATATAAAATACATGAAAGGAATAGTCACTTAGCTGAAAATAAAGGAAATAGAAAGAGAAATTTGATCTGGAAATGTCCAATAGCCAGTTGAGTATAGAGTTCTGAAATTTGGTACCATAACCACTTTTGAATTATTCTTGATTCTGTGGTAGAGGAGATCACTTAGAAAGAGCATAAAGTAAGAGTAGAAGGTGACCAATAGGGATCCTTGAAGAAAGTCAAAGATTAAGGATTAATCACAAGAAGAAGAGTCAGTAAAGATTAAGGAAGCCAATGAGAAAGAGGAAGAAAGGAAGAACTGAACTGTGTTACAGAAACCGGGGAAATAAAGTAAGACAGGAAAGGAAGGGAAATTCTAGAAATGCTGCCAAGGCATAAAGATAAGGGCCAGATGCTGGAGTGTAGTAGGTTAGGAGTTCAAGAACTAATCAATTTTTTCAAGATTAACTCTACAGAAAAGAAAAAAAGTGCATCTGCATTGTTCTTCATTATTGCTGCTTTAATGTTGGAGAGACAAGTACTTTTAAAACTGACAGAATTAGGTCATCAGAGAAGAAAGTGAGGGGAGGGCAAAGAGAAAGATAAGAGTCTGCTAAAGAGGCAGAAAATGGTTGGATTGAGAATACAGAGAAGAGTTAACTTTTGGCTGCACAAAATGCTCCTTTTCTATTCTAGCTGGCAAGAGGAAAGAAAGGATTTAGCTAAAACTACTGAAAATTGTGATTTTGAGGGGAAAAGAACTGAAAGAAATATGGTGGCAGCTATTTGCTTTGTGAACTAGAAAGCAAACAAATTCTACGAGAAGGAATTGTGAGTTTGTAGGTTAGAACGATGAGATTTAAGAATTTTCAGATGTGTCATAGAAAAGACCAGTATTTTCCAGCAGCTGTGAAAACCCAGGGCACGTAGTTGAGTTGTGTTTATATTGTTTCTCATCTTTGTGCTTATGCAATTTTCTATAGCAATCAAGGATCACAACAAAATGATCAATTTTAGCTCATGCATCTTTTTACACTATTTGAGAAACCATTCTAGCAACACATTTCATTCCCTTTTGTTAAGTTGTTTACTTTAGTTGTTTACTTTTCAGTTTTTTTTTCCAGCTTGGAGTTATTTTAAATAATGCTTCTATTGAATCACTTTATTAATATTTTTTTCAAAATTAAGAATATTTTAGGTAAAAGTATGTGACTCCATCACAGATTTTAATATCTGTTTTTAAAATGTGGTTTCTGGTAGTTCTTGTTTCAAGACTATCCATCTGTGTCTATGCAGATGTTTTCTTTCAACCTTTTTCTTTCAAAAGTAGCAGCATCCACAGAACAACAGCTCTCTGCCTACCTGTAACTATGCAGGTACCTCTTTTTTCCTTTCTCGTTTTTCCTAATAAACTTGTGTGTAAGGTAATCAGTCCTTGCCACCAATTGTTGTGTAATCATCAAGCTCACCAATCTGTGTAGGTTCTTCATTGGGTATAACAGTTACACAGACACACTAGGGAGGGCAGGATTATAGGCAGGGCCATATGCCCTCTCTCCTAGGCCCAGGTATATACACTTACGCATGTGCAAACCCACTGGGGGCACAGCCATGGGGAAGATGCAATACCCCGGTTGCTGAGTATACAGTTAATGAAGGAAAAGGCTTGACTAACTCAACCTATTATACACCTCTATCTTTACAAATATACATATATATATACATGCATATATATGATTATTTCCAACAAAGATTTCTTTGCACTTTTATCTGCACTGAAAGTCTTACTTAAAAATATTTACTTAATATGTAGGTCATTCTATGATTTTATTTATCCTTCCTTGACTACTAATGTGGTTGAATACTTTCCTCTTTGTTACACTATTGTAATAAATCCTCTTAATGAATGTTCTTTCCTAGCTAGAAAGTGAAGCTGGTTCACGTTCATCCTTTCTTAGTAGAAGTTTTTTAGGATCCTTTTAGAGAAATTCTAAAATGTACCCACAAATACAGTTATCTTGCAAACCCTCTTGCTTACATGTTAGTTCATTTCTATTTTTCTTTCTTTCTTTCTTTCTTTCTTTTTTTAATCTTAGGAAATGACTAAGACTCGCTGCTTTAATTATTTCCTTCCTGGATGCATTATAACAATTCTATATAATTAGCTTCAACTCTTACTTAAACTTTAACCTACCATTTTGATTCAGGGTGCCAACCCCTCAATCTGAATGTGCTTTGATGAGAGATGATCATATCACATGAACAATAGACTTCAGATCAGATAAGAGAAAAAGGAGCTGAGGACTTAAGGAAAAGTACATGAGATGGTATGGCCAGAGGTCTGGGAAAGTGTGAAGTCATCCTGAGGGTGCTGTCATAGAAAAGGCAATGCCCAGATGGGAGAAAAAGATAAAAATGAATGTCAAATTTAATAATAGATTGTGAATAAATGTATTAACTAACATTAGTGTTATTTTAGTCTTGACAACTCTATCATCTAAATTTGTCCAACTTTGATCATATAGTAGCATTATTTTTAAAAAGTCTGTGGATACCTATTCCACTCCTTGTGACTGAAAAATCTTACAGGTTATGTTCAGTGGTTCAGCTATTACTTAGACTGTTTACGACTGAGATGTAGCCTTTCAGTATTCATAAAGAATTTAAGGAAGGTGATTACTATACATTTGAGAATTAACAATAATTTTAAGTGACTAGATGTCCTCTCATTGCCTCATTACTTGCTCAGACATTACTCCCTATTTCATCCACAATATCATTTCTACATTCTCTTCAACAGATCATGGGCCTATAGCTCAGTGGTAGTTATTTTATACCAACACATTGTGGATGCAATCAGTTATGGGGCCCTACTTTGTGTTGATTAAAACTTACTCATAAAATGGAAATATTTGCCTGAATGATACCAACCGTAGATGTCAATAAAATACAGTAAATATAAAATCATTTAAAATATCATGAAGTATTGTTGGGCCATAAGGGAAAAGATATAAGCAAATAATGATGGTAAATTCCAAGGAAAAGGAACCCAGAATGGAAGTGTTGGAGAGCAGAAGGAATAGTTGCAAAAAATGGTCTCAGAACTTAGGGCATTCACATGGATCATTTAAATACCAAAATTCTCATAGCAAAAGAAAAAAAGCAAAGGAAAATAGAACACTATGGCTTTATAAAAATAGACATTAAAATGACCCAACTTTACCTTAATTCCAAAGTTGTGAACATGGCTAGAAACAATAATGTGGATTGTACCTACACCCCAAAACAAGGAGGGCTACATTCCCTGCAGATAGGATAACTTTAGCTCCACCTTTAAGTTATTTTATTTTATGGGTTAATTTTTATTATAATAGCTAAAGTATCTGCATATACATCACTGAAAAGAGAGAAGACTGATAAAGAAGTCTAGTCTTCTTTCTTGTAGATTAAACACTTTTTTCTGAACATTTTTCTGGATAAGAAAAATTTGATTATATTATTTGCCACTAAATTATATTAGAAATTTTGAGTTTATGATTTGGTACATTCATTCATTCACCCAGGTACAATTCAAGGCATTAACAGCAAATAATTTAAAATACTCTCAATTTGGGATAGTTAAAATTTGTTGATTCATAATAGACGTTCCAAGATAGTAATATCCACACTTATGGAAATTATATCTCTAAGAAATAACATTGTACTTTGTAGCTAATGACATAATTTCAAATATAAGATATAAAGGAATTGACTAATTTTGTACTATTTTTAAATGTTCTAAAATTAATAATGTGCTGGGTCATAAAAATGAAAAATAAATATTTAATCTGGGAGAAGATTGAAACTGTTACTGAAAGTAGAGTGATATATCATTCCTTGCTGAACATAGTTAAATTTTTTTTTGTTTCCATTCTCTATTGTATAGTTGAATTCATTTTTAAGAAAGTTGGAAAAAGAAATAAAATTTTCTGAAATTATGATATATTTAACCTGTCTTTTTCAATTTTTGTCATCTTTTAATAGGAAGATATTTTATGGAAAAATGAATTTGGAAAAAAATCTAAATAAATAGAGACATTTTTGCCCTTTCATAAATGTGACTAAACAAACACCAAAGAAATGATGACAGATACATTACTCATGTCTTTCCTTAGGCAAAGATTGTCAAAAATCTTTTTGAACTCTAGCTATCAAATATGTAACTGAATTGTCAATTAAATATATTCTTATCCAATATCAAAATTTAAATTAATGCTTTTCTAAGTGAAAATGAGGTAAATTGATGATTAAAAATATATCTCCAGTCTTTTACCTCCTGTATGTTAATCCTCACCTTCTCCATTTTGGAGGAAAACTTTCTCAAATATAAATCTTTTTACTCTCTGAACCCCAAACCATATTTCTATACTTTTATTAATAAATGGCGCATGTTAGGACATGACTCACTTCAAACTTCTTACCGATATGATTATATCATAGCTTTTCTGATGAAGCATTGCTAGCAATACTAATCCTAATATACATCTCTTTCTCTCACATTTAACTGGTTTTGGCTTGCATCATTCTTGCAAACTGTTCTAAATGTCTGTTCTTCTCTGATGATTGTGTTTTGAATTCCATAATGGTTTTAGTTTTTATTTCGATTCTTTAATCCCAAAACTAATAATTTGAGCAAAAAATAGGTTCAAAAAGTCAGTAGTTGATCTATGTCCTGGTTTCCAGGGAGGCTAGATCTGTTCACATTCCCATCAAAAGTGTATGAGAATTCCCTTTTCTTCACATCCTCACCAACTCCACTTTCTGGTCTTTTTGATAAAGCATTCTCGCAGGTTATATGAGGTTGTAGCTCATGTGTGGATGAAGTGTGGTAAGAATTATAGGTGTTTTGGTGCTGGGCATGGAATGGAAACATACCTAAGAAATATGTGAAACTAAACTCCCAAGTCAGATATATTGCGAACATTGCTACCTCAATAAAGAAAACAAACAAAAAAATCCAATATTATCAAATATAATTATAATATAAGAAGTATAACTAACATCCCAAAATATTTACTTAGTGAGACACTTCAGCAGTGTTTCATGCTAGTGGTCTCCTGAAAACACAGATTATCAGGATAACAACATAAGAAACAAAGCGCAATATAGATTTCATCTTTGCTGCTATTTTAACTTATATCTGATGCTAAGATTTTATAAACTTGTTTACTTAAACCCTGGATATGTGGAAAATATATATTTTTCATTGTACGTATTCTCAGCTTTACTAATTTACTCATCCATAGGGACAATTCTGTGGGAGTTCTATCAGATTGCTTATTATTTTTATGGAGAATCATTATAGACCATATGAAACATATGGGTTGTTGCTGTTATCACTAGTCAGCTATTTTTCCTGGACCTAATTAAGAATAAGCAAGACAAGAAGTTTCCATATATAATCATCTGGATATCAGTAAAGCTCAACTAAAGATCATATGAAGAGTTGACTTTTATAAATTATCCACTGAAATAACATATTGATTCTTTTTTAAAGCAACTTGGTAAAGAAAAGGAAATTATGTGTGATTATTCAGTCTCTAGTGAAAATCACACAAAATGGCCTTCAACAGGTCAAAACAAATTTTAATTTATACTATTTGATAAATAGCCTTGTAATAATTTTGAATGATACAATTGACGCGCAGACCTAAGAAGCCAATTCTCTTGAAGAGCGGTGCAAATTATTGAAGACATTTTTATCCTCTCTCTACTTGGATATTGATTCATTTCTATATAACAGGGGAAAAAGTAAATTGTAATTATAGCAGTGCTGTTCATTCTATTATAAGTAGAGGACTACCAACATTTCTATTATTAACCCCTATTGTCACTGGTTTATGATCTCAGTGGTAAGCTTGGCATAGATGCTACCTCCTTAGGAGTACATTTTTTACCGTGTTTCATAAGCCATTTGTCTATTTATGAATTATACAATTGCCAGAAATGACATGCACTCAAAATAGGCTTTTGATTTTCAGTACCTTTGAATAAAGGTTTACATTTTAAAATGAAAACACTAACTTCAAAATATTCTAAATTCCTTCTGGTGTTTTTAGTTTGTCCCTTTTATTTTCTTAACTTCCCAATCTGGATGTTTAAGGCTAAATTTTAATATAAATTAATAAGACCTGGTCTCCAGCAATTGGCTCACTTCACCCATGTTAACAATTGGCACAGATTGCTAGGTGGAAAAGTCAGCTGTGATGATTGGTATCAATTGCCAGACTGCCTGAAATAATGCTGTTAGCTTTGTGACAGTTCACTTAGCCCATCAGGTGCAAGCAGACACCTAAAGTATTTAACACACATTTTGTACTTCTGATTCACAAGCATACTGAGTGACATAGCATTGTTTCTTAGTAAGTGTTGCATCATTAAAAAAAATTATGACATCCATCACACATATATAAAGAGATGCACATAATATATACATCATGTAATACATATATGTTATATACAATCTATGTTTATAATAGTGAAAAATAAACACCATTATACACCACCAATTAAAGGTAAAATAAAACCCGCAGCATTAAGTTCCCCAGAAAACTCTCTATTACAGAAACTCCCTCCTTTTGCCAAGGGGTAATAACCACAAGTTTAAAAATAATTTTCATACTGCATATATTCACATGTAATTAACATTCTTCACGTTTTCTTGTTTTGAACTTTAAATTACTGAATGATGCAGAATTCACTCATAATTACTAAAATTTCACTTAGTTAAATGTTTTGGGGTTCATCTGCTTTGTTACAAGTAGTTGTAGGTCGTTCCGTTTTCCTCAAGAACCATACTCCACCCATTCTTCCACTGGGGTCTTTGAATTGCTTCCATTTTTGTCCTACACATATTTATTTCACAAATCTGTACCAAGAATGACAAATTCGTAGCCAAACATTATTAAAAAACTATATGAATTGTACTATTTTAGCATTAGATATTTGAAAATAACTTTTTTCTGAATTATCTTAACAAAACTAGAACCTGAACTACAATGACTTATAATGCACACAGAAATTAATTTTCTTATTATAAAGGTAATTTTTAAAAATCAAGATGATTATCTCCCATTTATATGTGCATTTAGCTTCTCTCTCATTTGTGTACAACTATGAGACTTTCAAGACATTGTTACTCAATAGATTTTCTTGAGAAACTCCATGACTGCCTATAGTTTCTAAGGACAATATTCCAATGGGAATGCATATTTGCAGCCAATTTCCATTAAGGGATTTGTGTTGGTTTTCAGTCTTCCCTTTTTGTTGCTCCTACTTATTCCTTCTTTTAAGGCTTTACTAGGGTTGCCCGCTTGTGTGAACAATCTTTTGTCATAGCCTCTGTTGGTCTGATAATTGTCAAATCTGATCCTTTTCCCATCTCCAACCTGAGCCCTGTTCTGTATATTTCTACTACACAAACTCTCATTTGGTTTCTAACAAAGATTTTGCCTTATATATATTACTCTCCTGTAAATGTTTCTGTCTTTTAAGATCAAATAACAATCATTTTGATAGTTCCTATCTTATAAAGTGCTTTCCTTGTGTGTGCCTTTATTAATCAATTCAATAGGGGCTATTGATATCTTGGCACCATTCTTTTCCTTCTGCATCGTGTTAGGGGCTACAAGTTTTACTTCTGGCTTCTCAGTGTTAAGAACATTTATTCTCTTTGCCTTGCCCCTGCTCAATAATTCCATATTTCAGAACTTTCTTGATGCTCAGACTATAGGTCTTTAGAATGTGAGTGATTCATTTATTCATTAAAAAAACTGTGCTCTGCTTGTCCAATATGGACCAAGCACTGCGCTAGATACAAGTAGACAGAACAAAGAGAACATGGTTCCTGCTTTCAAGCACTTCCCAGCAGGAGTAAAAGAGTCACAAATAAAAAAGATTATCGCAACATAATATGGCAAATAAAGTGGCAGAGATAAGCATTGGGCATTATGGGAACTTATAAAAATTGACATATGCTTAATAGAGCAAGAGGAAATGGAAGGGTCACAGAAGGCTTCCCGGAGAAAAGCATTACAAGAATGAAGAGCTATCAGGCAGGTGAAGGAGTGGTGGCAACCCCCACAGAGCAGACACAGCAGTAAGAAGTAAACACTCAAATATATTAGCTACAAATATGAATGTGCCAAGAGCAAAGCCATGGAAACACATCATCTCTGAGGTTTCTTTTAGGAGATACAAGAAATTGCTAGAAAGTTACATTTAGGACAGAGCAAAGGGAGGTGAAACTGTGAGCCTAGAGAATGAATCAGTGACAAAAATGTAGAGGACCAATAGATCACAGAATTGACCTAAAGCTTTTACTTTAAGGTGATGGGAAGTTCTGAAGAATTTGGAGACGAAATTGAAGAGATCTGACTACCATTTTAGAGAAAGTGCTTAAACATATAATGCAGCTATGATGCAGAAAGAAATTGGTTGCTGCCTTGCTCTGAGAGAGGATGACAAACTGAACCAAGGGGGAAGACAGAACTTTCTATCCCTTTCCAAGTTTATTTTTCATCACAGCATCTCTCTCCGGTGTCTCTGCAGACAGTGATATATCCAATAGAGAGAGTATAAGAGGTAAAGCACATTTAGGGAGAAGATAAATTCAATCACAAAATCATTATTTTGTGAACTGTGTTTATGAATTGAATTGAAATGTTACTGTCTAGGAAAATATTTGATTGAGACTTAAATATTAATTGAAGCTAGTGATTCTTTTCTTTTTTTCTTTTTTTTTTTCATTCTAACCACCCAGGAAATATTATCCAAAAAAATAATCATTTGGGAACTTATCTAATAACCCCTAATGACAATATAGTTTCTCCTCCACATTCATTTATTGGATTCATTCAATTATATTGATTATGCTTTTGCTACTAGGAACATTCTAGGTGCATGAAAAAAGGGAGCATTCTGATTCATCTTCACTATATAAAACTGCATGACCTGTATGCTAACAACAACTGCCATAGTCATGCTTCAGACATTCTTTGTATCTTAAAGATTCTAAGAATATCTGATTTATGGAGATTGACTTGTAATTCCATGTGGAAAGAAAATTATTTGAAAGAAAATGATTAAAAAATATATAACAAATAAAAATTTAAAAGCATTTTCATTGTGATTTAAATCTTTCTCTACAAATATGATATGTTACTATGTAACTTAACTACTGGGATGCATTTGATGAATGCTTTAATCTATTTTTGCATGATTATCACAAGATTAGGTCAACAGAATGCATAAATTTATGTTTTAGAATTTAGATAAAAGTGATGTGTTTAAGAGTATTATTGGAGAGTAGAGATATGCTCATTTGTTACTAAAAAGTATACTAATCTACATAAAATCAGTTTCACCCAATATAGTTTTAAGTTGTTACACACTATTAAGACTTTACAGTTGCTAAAATGTAAAGAGGGGTCAAAATTTTTCAGCATTTGGTTTATTTCCATAATAAAAAAAAAGTTCTGTGTCATTTAAATCAAACCATCAATAGGGCAAAAATGTTATTACAAGCTCAACTTCCTTTTGGCACACCTTTCACACCTGCCTCAGTTGGGACCCTGAATAACCTTATAAATCTCTTGCCTTTTAGCATTCTCAAACGAACCCTGGAATTTGCATAAGTATTTGCAAGACAGCAAGGTTCAAAAAAATAAATGTGACATATAGAAATTTAGTTAGGGGGCTTTGCCTCTATTCCCAAACATACATTGATTTCAGAAAAAAATGATGTTGAATACATTCCTTCGCAACATTGGTATATGCTATTCTTGAAAAGTAGTTTTATTTAAGTTCATCAGAGTTGCAGTCTTTTAATTCATTGTTGGAAAATGAATTTCTATTATGATGACACTCTTGCTCCCTTGTTCAAATTCTTAGCAACCTGAGTTGGTGATTTAAGCCCAGAGTTTGCACTTTTCTCATTGAGTTTCAGTTTTACCTGTTGGCGTCGTAAATTCAATTTAATTCAGAATAAAGAGAATGATAACTTCAAGGTATAGCCTTCTCTCTTTTCCAACACTTTATCCAAAACGATAGTAAGAAATTCAAAAGAGAATATAATTAAGAAGATACACAATTGGGATAGGAGTCTTTATTAGACAGAGGAAACGCAGCAAGTTCCCTCGAGATGAATTAAAACATGAGATTGATTTACTGAGTAGGACAAATTGGAGGAATCTGAAGTCCAGAATATGCCAAAGTTCAGACTTTCCACATATGTGGAAACACATCTTTCCAACATCTTTGGATCCCTGAGAAGATCCAAAATTTCCCACAGCAAATACAGAGATAAAGGAACACATAGTGAGTACAGTGAGTCACTAAATGACTATTTGCAGTGTAGTTGCTCTAGTCTCCAATGATTCTTCCCATTTCTTTTGCTTTCTTTTTTTTCTCATAGATCATTTTTTAATTAAAAATTTAGTTGACTTTTTGGACAATACATGATTTCTCCTCTCAGACGTGGTCATAATAGTTCTTCTACCACCAAAGTACCCATAACCCAGCATCCTATTTCCCTTATGCTCATCCCCCTTCTCACTGGCTCCCTACTCTTCCTCACATCATGCTTTTATTCACCCCACCCCACCTGTCTATTGGAAATTACATGACCTGTATGCCTCTGCCTGTCCTCTCCCACTGCTTTTCACCCAAAATAACCAAGTTGCCTGTTATTTTACCCAGTCAGAAACCAAGTAACTCTTTTCTAAAGAAAATTAACCATTTTTCTTTAGAAATATAAATTCACTAAGTAGCATTTTCTACACATGAAACTCCCAAAGTCACCCTTTGTGAGCAGCCCTGGGGAATCATAGAGCTACCCAAGTAACAGAAAAGGGAACTCATACTGGTTGTCTTTAATTGAAAAAATTTCATCCTATATAAGATGGAAAACCCATAGTCCCTGTATAAAAAATGTTATAACTGAAAAGAAAACCAAGATGAACAAAATTTGAGGAAAATTGGTACTATGAGAAGGAGGCTTCAAAGTTATAAATGGAGAAAATACTTTTAAAGATAGATATAATTTAGAAAAGAAATTTTATATTCACTGATTCAAAATTTTTTTTCATAAAACAAAAGGTAAGTTTTATTTTAAAAAATACATCAAAAAGTCAGATAGCAGGTTACAGGTTTGCCCTGCTTTCTGAAGTAAAATGCTGCTAACTGCTATGAGTTGGTAGGCTATTGTTTTGAATCTGGAAGTGCTCAAAAGTGTTTCCCATTAGATTAATGGTAATATGTTCCCTGGCCCAAAAACCAACCTAACAAATCATGCCAAATAAAAGCATTCGACTCTCAGGTAGCCAAGTGAAAATCTGTATAAGAAGTTAGATGAGTCTGAAAGATGCAGTTCAAGAAATTTCCAAGAACTCAGAGTTAAAATTGATGAAAAAAAGAAGAGCAAATAGGATAAATCGAGTCAATGCACAAAATATTAAGATGACTGGAATTTTGGGGGAAGAAAAAGACAAGAGTTTGTGAAAGTAGTAGTAGATTTGCTCAAACAAGTTTCACCATTCTCTGAATCCTAACTTTCTCCTATGTCAAATGGAAATAATGCTTTTCCATAGTTTTATTATAGAGTTTTAAATACAATAATGTGGGTAATCATATCCATTACAATGCCTACTCAGCAGATGCTAGTTATGAAAATAATTTATCTCAGTCTGATTTTTCTTAGATATGAAAATGTAATACCTCACAAGTTTGTTATAAAAATAAAATCTATCTATCTATCTATCTATCTATCTATCTATCTATCTATCTATCTATCTATCTATCTATCTATCTATCATCTCTCTCTATCTAGCATCTTCCTACCTACCTATTTACAAAGCTATTTACCTATTTATCTGAAATATATTTGATGCTAGTCAGACTCATAAGAAAGAGTATTCATCTTACCTTATCCCTAGTCCTCCAGGATTCTAGTTTTTCTACTGCTTCTCCATAGGGAAACATTTGAATCAATGCAAAAGCAAACATATCTGTTTAACAGTAGAGAGACTCAGCTATTTTGATAAGCAATAATATAACCTAAAGACGTGACTCACACTCTGAGTCTCAAGAATCCTTGCTATTAAATGGAGACAACAATACCTGCTCTGTTTAGGTAATGGGTTCTGCATGTCAAGTCAGTTTCATCTGTAAGTGAACCATACCTACTGAGAAGAAATAGTTGCTGCTGACAGTGCAGAATTTAAAACAGGAAGATCACAAGGTGGATGAGGAAGATGAGTGGGTACAGTGTATCAGGAAATGGGATGGGCTAATTTAGGGTATCTATCAACTGAAGTTCAAGGATGATAAGATAAACAATTTTGCAGCAGGTATCACTGCTCAAGAAAGAAAATGAGTATTACAATGCAGCTAGAAATAGCAAATGCTACAAATGAGCACACCTTTTTCACTAAGTAGGTACCTCTCTGATCCCACAAATCCTCTTCATTGAAGGGGATTGCTGCCATGAGAGCATTGTGTCTAACCATCTTAGCAGTTGATTTGGAAAGATGTATGCCACTTTTTAAGTCTCCAACATTTGCTAGAATTATGCATCTATGATTTTTCTCAAATATTTATACCTAAAGAAGTTTACCAGGTCGTAACCTCTAAAAGACAAAATGTTTATCTGATTTATCTTTACATGCCTTTCAGTTCTTAGTACTGTATCTTTAAGTAGTATGTGCTTGAGGTTAATTTATAAAATTGTTAATGAAAGAATAATAACAAGCAATGAATTTTTAATGAAAATCTGTTTGTTAAGGGAGAGAAGAATGAACAAAACTTAGGACAACAAACATTAAACTCTGATTAAAAGTATTCTGCATGGTTTTTATTGAAAGATTTAACAGCAAATCAACAGGTATAATAGACCAGAATGTTAAAAGGCAGTAATTACTACAGTAATACTTAACAGCCATTTTACCAGTGCAATTTTTCACCATATCAGGAAAAATAATTTTAATACACTATTTTAATAAACACTTAATTTTAGAATCAAGACAAATTATGCACATGAACAAACTTTAAAAATATTTTGTCACAAAATTGTATTCCCTTTGTTCATTTTGAAGCTGAGATATAAAGAGGTAGATGAAGTCTTCAAGAAGATCATTAATTTCTTTCCTTCCTCACATGACAGCTAGTCACTAAATGGGTGACAAAAGCTATGGTGAGTGAGACTCCATATCAGCTGCATGACCTTTTCATTTGAGTCCTTACAGCAATCCAGTGACCTTCAGTGACCTTCCACATGGTGTCTTCAGCACCACAGCAAGGACAAAGCTGGCCCTGTGTCCATTTATAGGACAGAAGCCAAGGACCCAGATGCGTTTGCTGAAAGCATAACCTGTATTTAAGTTTCTGGTAACCTTGTAGAACAGCTGCCAAGTTTGATTGCACATAAGAGAGAATGTTCAAGGACATGGAAACACAGAACCAAAGGGAACCATGCCCATGAGAACTGAGTACCCAGAATATATATGTATGAGTGTCTTTAGTACATATGATATTAGGTGGGGAAAATAGGTATATTCAAGTAAGAAGCAGAAAGTCAACTTGCCTTTGCCATCAGTCATCCTATTTGCCTATAAACAGCATAAAAAAATTAAGTACCAATGATAAAATAAAGGCAGAAAATATTTCTCTGTTAGCTAAAAATTTGGAGAAAACATGTTTAGGGCTTATGTTCTGCCACACAGTGTGATTGGTTCTGTATCCCCTTGTTGCACTCTTGGGTATGTCCTCCATACTGACAATGAACAACATGAACCATGAACTACACTGACATTTTACCTCACATCAAGAAAGCCAACAAAGGAAGCACTTTTTCTTTTGGGACATTCACTTTTTCTTACAACCATTGCTGGAAATTTGACCTTATAGTTTTACATACCTGCATCAAGGACCAAAGAATATCATTTCTAATTTCAGTCGCCATCTGCCAACCCAAAATAAAGAGCTCTTGCTGAAGATGAAGAGTCTCTATATTGCCAATAAAGACTTGAGCTAAGTAACTTGAACTCTGTATCCCCATGCACAAGAAAAGTGCCCAGACATAGCAGAAAGGTTAAGCAGATTGAGGTGAAAAACTTGATGAATTTTTCTGTGTTCCAATGCCCTTATTTCTAAAGGACCTGCTTGGAATTCCTCATAGGTAATTATGGAAAAAATAATTAAGATACAGGAATAAGGAATAAGATACACAGAATCAGAATATTAAAATTGTTATAACTTAGTGGTAACTTTAACATGCGGAAGATTCACCTTAGGATTGAGTCATTAATAATAAAGACTGTGAGAGAGGCCCAATGTATTGAAATGGACGGTTATGGGAACATTGGTGGTGAGTGTGGAGTGCATATTTAAAGATGTATAATTATACCTCCAAATTACAGCACAATAAGACAATGCTATTCCAATAAAAATAATACAAAAAAAAAGAAACCAAAATCTGAGAGAAGGGTTGGAAATCAAGGCCACGGGTTGGAATGAGTAACAGTCTGGGAGGCAAGTCTCTACGCTTACTCTCTCTGCTTGTTCCCTAGGGCTACTGTTAATAAGTGCCTCTGGCATGGTGGCTCTGAACAACAGAAATTTCCTCTTACACAGCTCTGGGGGCCAGAAATTCAGAATACAAAGGGAACACAGGCTGTACTCCCCTAGAGGAGATTCCACTCCTTGCCTCTTCCCACCCATATTGGCTTGTGGTTTCATGGCTTTTAGAACTACCTCTGTTTCTCCTGGTCTCTTCTTCTTTTACTGGTATTTCCCTACTGGATGTCTCTTATGAGGACATTGGTCATTGGACTTAGGCCCATCTAATTATCTTGATTGCATCTGCAAAGACTCCTGCCAAATAAAGCTACATTCACAGGTAGCAGAGTTAAAATATCAATATGTCTTTGGTGTAAGGCCATGCACAACTCGCTCTACACTCTGGGGGGTTGTTACTTTAAAATTTAATATTATTTTGACACTATCTTCTTTTAATCTATTAGATATTTAATCCCTCAGGTGCCACATTTTTCTTATAGGTTACCAAAATATATCTGTAACATAATAAATCTTTCCATAGGAATGAAATAGGAGAAATACTAAAAATATTGACATTAAGGTTAGTGGTATTAATTTTAAAACTATTGAAAGAGTCTCTATCCTAAACTTATTCCTTTCATTAGCTAACAAGATGCCTCATACTTCCATGTAATCTATCTTCTTTAAGATCTAGAAGGGTCTACTAGGACAGGTAGCATATTAAATCATTATCAATCATTAATCACTTATTGTAAGTAAGTTTAAAGAAGGGTTCACATTGTCTGATGGAATTCAAGGAGTAGAAAGCCTGGAGAAGGAAGAGAAGGTCAAGAAAATTATAATAGAAGATAATCATAATAGAAGATTGACAGAAATAAGGGGACCAGCTAAGCGGGCGGGGAGGGGAGGTGATGGTGATAGGTGACCCCCAGGGACTGAAATGATGTAAAAAAATAATAATAATAAAGCAGATTTTAAAAAAAAAAGAAGATTAATAGAAATAGGTTTTTCCAAATTAATAATTTTTCTTCAAATTGGGTGCCTACTGCTTTTAAGACACACCAGGGGAAATGGAATGGACCTGCAGATAATCATCTCTAGCTTTACTTTTCTGCAGAAAGGGATATTTTAGGACTTTAGCCTACCTTTTTCTCTCTCCTCCCACTTTATGTCTTGCTTGGGCTCTTTACATAGGGGATAATTTGAAGAGCAAGATATTTGGAGGCAGTGACCATGTTAAATGTTTTCTCTCCATCTCAAGTGGCAGGGGTTAGGACAATGTTAAAGACCTTGCAGAGGCTTAAAAAAATACTTAACTGACACATTGATTGACTGATGAGCTTATTTCGATCCTGAAAGTCTGATAGAGAACCTTTTTCAGGGTCAAAAGGCCACAACTTGATTCTGGTTTTACTGACTAATTTAGGTGACTTGAAGCAAATCACTCAACCTACAAAATACACTTTTAAAGAGAATAAGACTCACAGACATGAAACAAGTCAAGTGTAATATAGATTAATAGGTATACTGGTTCTAGCAAACACCCCCTTTTAATTCAAATAACACATGAATTTTTCTATTACAGATGGGATAGATATAGTACTAATGGTTAAGGTTATGGAAGTTGTCATACATATGGTGATATTTAACAGCTACCTTCTTTACCAACAGCAGAACAAGAAAATATTAGTTTAAGTGAATGTGTCTGCCAGGGTTCTTAGTAGAAAGTACCAGAAACTATCTCCAGCTAATACAAGCAGTTAAGAAGTTTCTTGAAAAAGAACTAGGAAGTTTTCAATCAGTGACTGGAAAACTGGAATTTGGAGGGACAAGAAAGCACGAGAAGCCAGTGCTAGAACAAAATCATAACACAAAACGTGTAGCATGAGAACACACCACACAACTACTGGTCACAAATAACGCAGTGTACTCTGCCAATGCTATTGGCTACAGGCCCTGACTACCACCCCTGGGGATGTTTCCATCATGATCCATGGCAAATGAATGCTGCTGCTGTTACGAAACCCCTCACCCCAGAATGGATTTGTTAAAATCTCTGCTCCCCCATATCACTAATTCTCAATTCAAAGTCTGGAGTAGAGGTACCTTATTGAATGTGTCCATGTCACATGATTGAGTCCTAGCTGCAAGGGAAGCTGGGAAAACAAGATTGACTTTTTCAATTTACATGAGCTAAATAAATAACTACAACAGAAGGTAGAAAATATAGGAACCACTAAAGAAGCACAAAGTTTGGGGCAATCCAGAGGAGGTGATGTTCATGTCAAAATGAAGATGGGGTAAATCTATTAATTGAACTACATAAGGCAAATTTCACAGATGGGATTGAGAGGAGAGGAAAGTGGAGCTAAGAAATGGGATATGTATTTGATTTTGTATGCTATCCAATGAAACTATCTTCTGTTATTTATCTCTGTCACTTTTGAGAAATATGGCAAATGCATCCTTAGAAAATGAATCTTGAGATGTCCAGGGTCTTCTAGTGCCAATCTATTTCAGACATTATTTATCAAATTTCGGAGACATTGCTTATTCTGACATTGAAGAAAAGAGTCACTTTAGTTAATGTGTTTGGATGCCTCCGCTTGGGCCCATTCACTCAAAGATGAACTATGGGTATCTTTCACATACAGACATCCTGTAAATCACTTTGTATGATAATACATTTAGCTATATAACACATCAGCTGGTGTTATTAACTCTTTACTGTTTAAATGCTCTGCCTTCTTGATTACACTGAAAATTCTCTAATGGCAGATCTAGATTATACAGATTTAAATTTTTCTAACTTCCCATTATCTTCTCTTCCCTGTCAATCCAATTACTGAGAATCTACTCACCAATGAAACTCTTTCTATGGTATGAAATTGAGGTTCTCTACCAATGTTTGTTGCACTGTGTTCCCATAAGATCAGGGAAGTGCTTATAAAAATCATAAAAATATTACTTAGTTTCACTGTGGGTCAGTTTTATCATTTTCAATATGGGTAAAAGAATACCATCTACCACAAAAAAAAATTGTGAAAGTTAAATGCTATAGTAACAAATTATTTCAGTGCCCATAGTATTGCAAATGTTCAGTATATATGTATCTGTTGTTGCTGTTGTTCTCTCTGATGATGATTATGATGATGATGTTATAATATGAAGAACAATGTATATATGGCTATGACTATTAGAACTTCCCTCTCTGCCTCACCCCTTCCACCCTGAATTCCTATTGTTACTGTGTAGCCTTAAAGAACAAAATTTTAAATGAATTCAGGTTTGTGATTGCAATTTCATAAAGCTCAGACTTCATCAGGTTGAGGGGCCCACTCTGACCTTAGACCATGCCTGCCTGAGGGTGTCAGAGAAGATAGGGAAATAATGCCTCTAGAAAAAGACCACAGAACAGTGTTTCTCCAGGCAGTAACAACTTTAAGCATTAGAAGTGTAGTGAAAGTCATTGGGATGGAAGGATTCCTGTGATTGTGCATCCAGAAAGATCAAAAGCAGAAATGAGTTGGGAAGAGCCCTTAGGTCCTGCGAGTACCTGTGGTTACCACTGCACAGGAAATGCCGAGCTTCTCCTGAATCTAATATTGTGTTGGAGAGAGGCTGATGAGTCATAGTTATCTAGAGTATCTCTATTATTCTTCCTATATTGATAATGCAACTATCTCTTCACTCCCTGTACTGTTAATGCTCTGCTTGCAGAAATGGATTTGACAAATCTCTCTCCCACCAGGACTGTGACACCTTGTGCCTCAAGCCAAATGTACTACCAAATATACTACCAAAAAAAAGATCACACCGTTTTTTTGAATATACAGTTTTCATTTTATGGTTATTTATTTTCATTGATTAGACACACACACACACACACACACACACACACACACACACATATATATATATATAGTTGTATACCCCAGAGTTGCCCCACCACAATGTCACCTGTGAACTTTCATCTTTATTTTACAGTTTTAAATAAAGAAGCATATAAAAGTATGTGGTAGCTGCCAAGTTTACCTGCAGGTTAAACAAGCAGGTAAAGCTATCAACCTGCCCTTCTCTTCCATCTGTTTATTTAATTCTCAGAGTGGAAACACTTTCCTCTCAATTAGCATTCTCTGTTAAAACACTAGGTCTTAATAGTGCAGATTACCAAACAGTGGATACAAAGGTAGGACAATATATTTGCACCCTCTGAAGGAGGGTTTAAACCTTAAAGGCTTCAAGAGATTTATTTTTCTTCCTACAAGTCAAGCATGGAGATTGGCTTTGGAGATAAGAAAAATAGTGAGACTACACTGGGTTCATGTCCACGTCCTTAAGCCTTGAATTTTATTCAGGCTTACGCATATAAGGTATTTTCAACTGTGAGGCATGAACTGACTAAAATAGCTTCAAGAGGAAGTGACTATATTGTCCCATGTGAATAGTGCATAGGTTGGGCTGGTGACTGAACATGTGTAACCTAGGAAGCAGGTGATTTTCATTCTTTATTGTCTGCTATTTTGGTTTTGCTTTAATAAGGAGACCCACAACAAGAACAATAATATGGGAATAGCACACACTGGTGAAGATCTCCCCAAGAAACTAAAAGACACCTGGAGGCTCTCTTGTCAAGTGAAAGAATCCCTCACTTTCTCCCCTACAAGTTTCCATCAGTCTCACCAAAATGTGATGATGTGCTCAATTGTCAGCCAATAACACTAAATTGAGCAGAATAATCCCAAAGCACACCTGACCTGTCTGCCCAGGGTTTGAAGCCGAATGCCCTGGGACACATGGCTTCTCAGGAGAGAGGTCACTGCTTGAGGAAAATCAGAGTTCTGTTTAATACAGAAGAGTTGAAGAAGGTCTATGGACACCCAAGGGTGATTTCTATACTTTATATAAACATCTTATTCAGAAAGCAAAAGCAACATTCTTATTTTTAAAATAAAATAAATACCAGGAGGAAAAAAAAATCTTGGAGCTTTCATCATTGTCCCAATGATGAGATACCATGCTTCTGAAATAGCACAGGGGAAGAGAGAGTGGTTGGTGGCGTGGTATGTTTATCAAAATTCATAAAGTGGCCCAAATGGAAGAAAAAGGAGAAATCAAATATGCATGCAGCCAGTTCATCCTGCTGAGTGAGCCTGGACATACGCTCCCACTCTGTGGGTAGAACCTGCTTTCCAGCGTGCAGTGTCCTATAAAACGCTGTGGGTTTTGCTTAGCCAAGTTTCTTGGGGTTGGCAAAGTAGCACATTTCCATAAGCTTTCAAGAGTATAAAGTTTCACTGACGGGAGAGTAAGATTGCAGTTCTGCAATCAAGTTATTCATTCTATTTTAGTGTGTGGATACAGTTCTTGTGAGAAATTCTAACCCTTTAAAAAAAAACTAGGGAATATTTTCCTCTTACACTAAGTCACATGTTTTCTACCTAGACAGAGTAAGCACTCTAGGCAGGTGTCTGAAAGAAAAAGGAAATCCAAATACTACATTTTTAAACAACCCTAATCCTGTTTAGTAAGGAGCAAAGTTTCCCCAAACTGCAGAGCTGGCTCCTGGTGCCTGTCATCAGAATATTCTACCCCCCTTGATTTATACTGTAAGTAGAATCTAAGAAAGATTAAGGTTGTGGGGGAGATAGTATCAAGGAACTTGAAAAGAAAAAAAAAAAAAAACTAAGTTTTTTTCCCAGCAAATGTTTTTCTAGAAACTGAAGAAAAGTAAGTAGTCAGAGGGGTCTCCAGGAGAAGGAATGGACCAGGAGAAATTTAGGGAGGCTGATAGGAAAAGGGAAAGCAAGGAGTAACAACTGAAAGAGTATAGCTGGACTCAGCAGGAGGAAGAGAAGGATTATGGAAATAGGGGAGAAAAAGAATTATGAGAACTATAGGACTCACCTGGTTTTCTTCTGTATGTTTCATTCATTTTTTTTTCTTTTTCTGAAATTAATGTCTACAGGAAAACAATTCAACTGAACAAATATTTTTGATGACCATACTATGTAATCTATGATTAGAAATGACTTAGCAGGAAAGATATATTTATTATTGTTGTCAGTATAAAGCAGACTGTTTTAGAAAGAAAGGGTGCATTACTTTTCTACCTGTGAAATCTTTAAATGTGTAAGTGCTTGAAATGTGTAAGTGCTTGAGAGTTGACTGTGTGAATATAGAACATTGCAAACAAGGCAGTGAGATAGTTTAGAAATAGTAAGCATGCCATTGTACTGTGCCTTAGGGTGGTAAAGCTAGAATGTGGGTGCACACCCACTTTGTGAGGGTGGAGATTATCAATGACACTTATTTGAAAACTTCCTTCTGTGCTCCATGAGTAGTTGTGAAGGTATTTTGAACAGGTATGTGTGTAAGAATGTACGTATGCATGTGTGCATGTATTTAACATCAGACAAGAGTAGTTAAAAAGTTCTACTGTCAGTATGGCAAACTGAGCAAACAATCACTGGATGAGTGTTGAAATAGTCGTGGTTGCTGGTAAGGAAAAATTGAATAAGAGCAGAGGTGGTACAATAGAGAATAATAGGAAGAAATAAAATGTATGAAAGAGGTAATATGAGCAAGATTTGCTCACTGAGCAGGCAGGAGGGTATGAAATAGAGAAAAGCTAGTGATGATGACATTTAGCATCTGAGCAAAGAGAATAGATTTTTTCCTGATTGTAGATGATGGAATCAGCTTGGGATATATTGAATTTTGCAGTTTGTGTTTAGAAATTGAGCAGTGAACTTCTAGAAACATGATGTACTATGCATTTGCAATAAAGTTATTTTGAGACTGAAAGAATGTGGGATGGAAGACTGAAAGAATGTGGAATGTGGAATTGGGACCAAGGGAAAGGAAAAGACACAAGGAACTAAACTTACAAGATTGACAAAAAGGCAAATTGAGGCAGGTGATGGTGAAGGACACTCATTCTATCTGCAATTTTAATAGGGCTTACTGTGCTTGCCTTTCTGAGCAAAGTTTCAGTCTTAAAATTACAAAATGTCATTCAATTAAATTTCATACTTTCAAGTTCTTCAGAGCATTGTAAGACTTGTTGACTTTAGAGATACACATCACTTACTCTCAAAGAGTGCTTTTTATATAGCAGTTGTGCACTCTAAATGATGCTACATTCAAGAACACTGCTAACCAGAGACAGACATAACTTTAAAAGTATCTGCAGTGGATAATGTTGCTGACCTAGGAGAGAAAAAAATAATTCCTCTAAGGGGTTAATCTCAGGTTCTAAAATAGAAATAAATCTTAATTTGTCCATGTTTATTTCAATGTGTTGCTTGAGGATGGAAAATGTTTGCTGAAAAAAAAAAGTACTTCATATTTCTTGATGTAATAAAATTCATTATATTATTTTCTTAGTATTTAAAATGGTGGTGGCCATGAATAAGCACAGCAAAATCATCTGAACCTGTATATTCAATCCATGCTTTCTATCCCTTCTTCCCAGTTCCCTTCTCTTTCCAATGCAATACCACTGAAGCTATAGTTAGGGTAATAATGAACCTGGAGATGAATTTATTCTTTTGCTATATTATCCCAATCCTCAAAAGTCATGGAGATAGTATTTTCATGACTCCTTTGCCCTTTGTATTCACTGCACTGCTTGAAAATATTTGGAAAGGAAGATACCAGCATACCAGGTCAAGTGAAATATGTATGAAGCCACCATGAGGAAATCAATAGCATTAAACAGGTGACAAGCCTTATAGTGTGCATATTGGTGTCTCCTTTTGTTTGGTTATCTTTTGTGTGGTTTTTTTTCCCTACCAATGGTAATTTGTAGTTTCTGGATTGTTTTTAATTCTTGAAAATTGGGTTTTTTCATAGTAATTACTTTAATACAAGCTTGAAAATCTCTGACAAGTCCTATTTGTGTCATATTAAGGCTCATTGATCTTTTTTATAAATTATGTAGTCACCTACCTTTAATTATATTAGAAACTGTATAATCAAAGACAATCTTCTTTTTTTAAAGCTACAGAGATGATCGTTTTGAGTTATATTTTTTTCTGTCTTTACTCGGTTAACTTGAGTGTAAGAACCTTGGAGAAAATGAGGTGGTCAGAAAGAGATGGTATTTTGAAAAGCAAAAGGAGGCTTTATCTAGGTAAAAAAGTGGATAAAATATTGCTAAACAATCAGGAACTAGATATGTAAGAACTTTGGCATTCATATGAATGCTGTGAATAAAGAAATATTTCCCATATTTAACATACCTCTTCTTTTGAAACTCATGCCAGACTATTATGAGTAATTTAAAAAAAAATAACATTCCTATCTTATAATACTCAAGCTTTAATAAAGATTTATTTTTCTAGTTTGGAGTAGATATGACTCAAGACTTTAGCTTTGAACATTTCTTTTATTTACATAAAGGGACATGCCTAAAAAGCTATGTGCAAATAATAGTTTGTTTAGAGGAAAGAGACATAAGAGTAACAAAAAGGCTATTTTATAACTCTGAGAGATTATCTGCTCTCACCTGGTGTTTATCTAGCCACCTCATGTAAGTCACTAGGTGTGTAGCAGCAGGAGTTGTGTAAACAAGCGTAAATTGGAACATGCAAAACAACCACCTTCATATCCCAGGAAACTGATTCCTTTCCTGTGAACTTGACTTTTATGTAACCTCAATCACTTGAAGTCTATGAGTGAAGTGTGAAGTTACACCATGATAACTTTAGAAACTAACAGAAAACCCAAATTTGCAACAGATTGTTTTAAAGAGATAACTTCTTGTATTTAAGGCACAAATTAAGTAGAATAGAAGTTTGCCTATCAAAGAAGACCTACTACCTACATTAATAATATAAGAGCATGAAAATGTATTACAGATAAAGCTAATCCAGAAAAGTCAACAGTAATTAGTGTTAGAGAAAAACATTAAAAACATTCTTGAGCAGAGAGATAAACAAGAAAAACAAGACTAAAAGATCTTTGTTTATCATAATGGAGATTTTCTCTCTGGATCATAATTAGACAGCCTTCCTATTGCTTTATAAACCACTGTGTCATTTAACTGTCCTTCAGTAATTTGATGCTACATCCAAATGTTTTGCTCTTTTTAATGGAGAATCTCATCTAATGGTAGAACAGCTAGAGTCTTTTTTCTAGTAGACTGGAAAATCACTGTGTGTGTGTGTGTGTGTGTGTGTGTGTGTGTGTGTGTGTGTGTGTGTGTGTTTGTATTGAGCTGGGAAAGTAGCTTTTAGAAAGACTATAGGGTTTATGTGATTTGGTGATTTTTTAAAACATGAAACCAAAGACAAAGATAGCCCCCCTAAAAAAATTTGTCATAATTTATTCATTTTGTAAGATTTGTGAATATTTTTGATGTATAAATATGCAGGAGGTTTAAGATGCTTACATATTGTAAAAACACAGAATCTTAATTTCATTCATTCTGTTTTCTACACATAAATATAGTCATCCTCCCTCCCCCTTGCAGCTTGGATTATAAAAGAAATTTTACTAAACGATAGTTTTTAAACATGTGAAGTTACATTTTCCAGAATTGTACTGTCCTGCTATTATAGAATTCACAAGAGGACTTAGACAATTACATTATAATTGTGATTTATCTTGTATCATGCAACTCTGTACTGTATATAAAGGCCCTTGAATCAGTGTGCCCTGATATTAGCATTGATAAATCAAAATAACATAAACAATTTCCAAGGTAGCATGATTTTGGAGAATATTTTAGTTTTTACTAGTTGAGAAAAAAAGAATGAGAATTTGGAATTCGATTGGATACTTTTGCAAACATATTTCTAGAAATGAAAAAAAATTATAGTAACCTTATATCTAAATGCAATTTCCAAAGTTATTTTAAGAGACTAAGGTTTCCATGAATTGCCTTAAAAGTGGTAGACATAAGTCCCTGGAAAACACCAGAAATCAGCTGTGCACCTGCTTTAGGAGGGATTATTTTGCATGCAGAGGTAAGTGCTTTCTAAACTTGGGAGTGTCATTTTTCCCCCACACATTAATTTCTGAGAAACATTTTCATATTATTTATTGTGTTCTGTGATTGTGATATGAAAAAGGAGAAAACAGATATTACTTAAATTTAAGAAATAGAGCATGTTTATTTGCTATAAGAAGAATGAATAAAAACACATCATTTCAGTCAATTGGTGTTTGTAAAATGTATGTGTATATATTTATGCTTTCAAATAAAATAAAATGAAGTTCTATCATATGCATGCATTTTGCAAACATTTAGGTTAAACATAATAGGGGACCAACATATATGCTAAATATGGAAGTGTTTGTGCTCAAAAAGCAAGCATTTTAGAAGTCATATTATGCATGTAGTGGATACTGATTTTGAAACTTCTCATTCTATGATTAAGTGTGGACAAGGAGAGTTTTACCAAAATTACATAATATATAAAAAGATTTTGTTGTGACAAATATTGATCAGTGAATTTATATTTATTAATAATTCTATTTTGTTCTGTAACTACTTAAAAAGTTTATTTTCTACTGGTTTAAGCCTGAATTTTAAGCAAAATTTCCAATATCTCATATTCCAGAAACTTGGTTAATATAACTGTAACGTGCAACATGAATTATAAAACACCCAAGGAATTTCACTTTAACACTTTTTGGAGTTTGAAAACTAGCAACATCCAACTATGCCTTGATGTGAATATTGGTCTGACTTAGATTACATTAAACCACAGCTAACAGCGATGTCTGATTATGTTCCTTTTTTTTTTTTCGTGTTTTTAGTAGAAAGGATTTTTTTTTGCATTTGAATGTCCTCATCAGCTGCACATCTTTTAAAAAAATTTTATTAGGAATGTGGGTATGCAGTGTGCTTGTATGTGTGCATGTGAGGGGGTGCGTGCACACCTCTGCACATGCGCGTGCAAGGATGACTTTTCTAACATTATGTTTTTAAATCTGACAAGGTCATATAAGCTGGGGGGGGGGAAGCAAAGGGTCATCAAAGGGAGAAAAATAACAGAACTACGGTGAAATGGCTCTCAGTCGGCCCTGGTATTGATTCAGAGTGTGTCAAAAGGGTCTTTTGTCGCGCCCCTACCACAGCATACTAATTTGCTAGATCAAGTCTGTCAGAATATCGACTGGAAGTAAAGAACTACAGTGGCAGCTTTTGTGTTTCATACAGCAGGGAGCCTGTGTGTGAAACAGGATTATCAGGGGGTCATGAAGAGAGTCAAAGGGTGTCCATCACTTCCCTTCTGGAAATGTAATGGGGCGGGCGCCTGGGTGTGATTAAGATGTAGGAGACGGGAGGCATAGCGGTGAACAAATCAGAAACACACACATGCAAATCAGGTTGGCTGCTGTTAACCACATATTTTTAATGAAAAATTCAATAGCAGACCAAACAAATATCTAAACAGCTGCCTTCAGCGAACATATCAAATGGCCTATTCAACATCTTTTCTTGAAAAGCAAATATACAAAATATGGAAACGCTTATCGGGTCTGCATTTTTCTTTAAATATCACTTTGCAATCTACAAGTGTTTCTTAGGCAGTCTGTGATCCTGGCACAACCATCAGACTATTAAATATCAATTTGGATTTTTTTGCAAAATAAGATATATTATTTACCATGTCACAGCCAGCTTCACCATCACTGCTGGGATTGTAGAATTTTGGCTTGGTTCTTTTCACAGACTTCGTTGCATTAGCAGAATCACTTTCTTGAATGGAAAAAAAAAAGTATGATGGAAAATTCATAGCTTTGTAAGAATACTAATGTCAAGGAAGAAGCTTTGAAATTGTAATAGCAGAAAAAAACATATCAATATTATGTATCAGCAGAGATAACAGATGATGTAAGGATTTCTCATAATAAAAATGAGTTTTTAAATATAATCTTTATTTCTAGTTCTTGAGAGTTTTTATGGGCACTTACTTATTCACTCAGTCAAGAATTACTTAACTTCTCACTCTCTACCAGATGTTTGGCTACGTTCTGTGGATACAGAAGTGAATTAGATAATTTCTTTGCTTCAAAGGCTAAGTGAATGTATGGAGGTATATTTATATTCACAGTTATAATTTTGCTGATTTCTATATCACAATGTAGACAAAATATCAAAAGGGTTGACATACCCTTCGGTAGTTCTTAGAAATCTGTACCTTGGTCTTGCCTTAAATAAAGCCTCCGCTGGTAAGAACTGAATATCAACGGGAAAGGTTCTCGACAAAGATAGTTCAAACTTAATGTTTGGGGAAAAGGCTTGTTAGTAACAAAGATGTTATCTTCCAGTCCAAACACGTGAATGAAGGGGCCATAATGCTAAAGACCTCTGGCTCCTGTTTTCACCGTAATATTGAGGGTTGCTTTTAACCTGGAGGTATTGTCTGAAACATCTTCCTTGCTTTGCTATGACTTGCTGAGTGTAAACTGCTGCTTCTGGTCATGTTGTTTAAAGACACAACTGTGAAGTATGGGTATGACTATGAAGAAAAGATATTTAGCTCGTGAAAATTTAATAGTGCAAGAGGTGTAAAGGTGTAATGTGTCCTTCAGAGAGTAGTTAATTCATTCTTTTGTTTTGTTTTTCCCTTTTAATTCACCTCATGTAGATTTTCTTCAAAGTCGCTCATTCTCAACTTCCCTGTTAGGGAATTTGAAAGTCTTAGAGTATTTCCTTCTCTCTGGCTGAAACTTAAATTTATGTGACTATTTCAATTGCCCTGTCTCTAATTTTCCTTTATAAACACACAGAATCCAGTTGTCTATCTCTGGTTCAGGTCTCATGCTTGACACCTGATAAATACCTTTAACTTTGTGGTTGCAAACTCATTTCTGTTCCAATTTTCATCATTGTGAAAATACTTATTGTGTTTATAATCTAAAACAAAAAATTTATGAAGGGAGACTCATACTTGATTGTTCAAATTTTTTCACTCTCACCAAATTTAAGTAATCTATCCATCATTTGCTGAAGCTTCTGTTTCTAAGACATATCTTCAATGTGTCCATTTTTCTATAAATGCCACTACCATTACTCAAAACATGAATTGTGTTACTACAATAACCTCTTACCTGGCCTCTCAACGTTCACTTTAGTCCTCTATAATTCATTCTTCAATCAACTCTTCAAAAATATAAATCTTGTTATAAGTTTAAAAAGCATTTGGATCTAATATCTTTTTGCTGCCACCTTCTCCTAAGTCTCCTGAGTGACCTTGAACTCTTAGGTTTCAACCAAAATAGTCTTCTTTGATATACCCAACGTCGTTGTTCTGTATTGCAATCAAATATTATCTGTGTTATTTCTCTAGTTATTTTATATATCTGAGTATCAATATATAAAGTAGAGCCTCTAAATAATAATAGTAGTGGTGATTATAATACAGCATTGGCTCATACTGTGTGCAAGCGATGATTTTAAGTATTTCTCATTTATAACCTCACCCTATAAGATATATTACTTATTTATATGAAAAGGAAACAAGGCCCAGAGAGGTTTAAGGTAACAAAACTGGTACATGGTTTGCAATGAATATGCCTTATATCTCAGTACCACAAACTGACTAGATTAGTAATACTTACAGAATAAAACTGTGGCAGAAATAAGGGTAACCCAGAAATTGATATCTTTCTATTCCTAGCCATTTTTCATATTCTCAATTAGGAGAAATTACATCAATGTCTTTATAATCAATTTGCAAAGCATCTTTGCTTTCTCACTTTAAGAGTTATTAAAGTCTCCAGGATCATTAAATGATTCGTTTTTGAAGTCTTTCACCAGTTTCTAAAGTCATATATTTATCATATTATTTTACAACTTTATCATACTTAATCCCATTTTAAATAAAAACCAATAGAAATATTGACAAATGAACTAAAAATTGAAGTTATCATTTGAAGCCAAGCAAAATATGCATGAAAGTAGAGGAACCAGCTTTGTAAGTGACCCTGACAAAAAATGGGGGGGAAATTGGGGTCATGGAGAAAAGAAAAGTGTAGTTTCAGATGGTTTATATAAGAAATTGGGTGAATCTTATTAACTCAGAGAGAAGAGAGGTTTTCCCATATTCCCTTGATGCAATAGAAGAAGAAATGCAAGTCAGTCTTGTGAAGTAAGCTTGACTCAGCTCTGATACATACTGTTTCTGTCTTTGATGACAAAAGCACCACAACAAATTGGAAGAGTTATGGCAATCAGAATGTGTGGGAGAATAAAAAGTGCACACACACACATGTTCACACATACATACATACATCTTTACTTAAAAAAACTTTTGGAAAAAATGAGGTCATAAATTATTTTATATTAAATATAACTCACTCAGTGTCAGCAAACTGCCATCAATTTTGTCTGATTAATATTAGTTAGAATCATGTTGGTTTTATACCATTTTATAGCCAGTATTTTAATGAGAGTAAAAATCCAATGAGGTGGGCTTCAATTTAGAAGTTGAGTGCTTTTTTTTTTTTTTAATCACAATGAATAAAGTCAGAGAGTTTTTTTTCACATGCGTGTAAGTTGCATATTTCCTAAGTTACTCAATGTTGGTTTAAAATCTGATAAATAATTTTTCTCAAATGAGAACATTTATAAAAGTTAACCTTCAATATAAAAAGCCCTCTCAACATGTTTGTAATAGCCATTGAAAATCTTATTTATTAATTTTCAGATATGGCATTTTTTTGTTTATACTTCATTCCCAACTGACTTCCCAAATGTTCATCCATATTCCCATAGTCCCATGAGTTAATGGAAAAATATCAGCGAAGAGAAGGAAAATCCAGGCACACTTTGAACTTCCATTTGGGAGAGCAAGTTAGGTCCCAAGAAACCAATCCCTTTTGAAAGGAGATCAAAGTCACACAACTCAACACATGTTTGTGCTATCTAATTTATATCAGGAGTAGATGAATCCAGATGCACATAGGGCCCAACATCTTGAACTATTTGCCAAATATTTGAGACTTAATAAAATCTAAGCTCCACCTGGCACCTTAAGGCTAATTTTAAAGCAATCATTATTCCCTAGGAAACTGAAAACATGTGTTTCTGATTTGTTCACACTTAAGTCATCAAAATATTATTCTGCAAAATGTCCGATAGCCAAGATCCTTTGGATGCTCCATTTCCTGCAAGTAAGAAACCTGATTTTTACCTAGGTAATGTCTGATTGTCTGGTAAGGTAGGCTTCTGTTGTCATTACACATGTAGGTGGGTACCTGTTAGTAGCCTGGGTAGGCTACTAACTCAGTAGGCTGTGTTTCCATCTGCATCAAATCCCACCACTTTTACCCCAAAATCCTCTCTCAAACCAAGAATTCAATATGCTTCCTCCTCCTTGGAATTCAGTGTCATCAATAGGCAAATATTTCCAAGTATCTGAGGTCTCTATTCCTCTACATAGTAGCTCTAAAGCTCTTGAGAAGACTTAACCTCTTTGGGTCTTGTCTACTTCATCTGCAAAATTCCAGTGAGAAATTTTTGTCACTTCTTGCAGGAATTAAGCTAAAAACTTTCTAAGCAACTTTTTTGGTAGAAACTCTGTTGAAAACCTGAGAATATACTAAGGCACAATTTCAGATGTGGTAAGAAAAAGTATAAAGGGTGGTGGATAGCCCTGTTTTCAATTAAAATTAAAATGTCAGAATGGAGGAGAACTTCTTTTTAAAATTCTCCAAAACTCAACCAGAAAACTGACAGTGTGGTTAAAATGCAGATTCCAAGAGATCCTGAAGCTTAGCACATTACAGGGTCATAGCCTCTCTAACTGCAACCAACTTTACCCTCATCCCTCTATGGTCTATTCTCCAAACAGCAGCCTAAATAAAAGAAGTCTATGTTTCTCACATGTATAAAGATGCCAATTGAATTTCTAAATTCACAGAGAAAAGTCAATGTTGGAATCACATTTTAGGTCAAAATTCTGCCAGATGTGGATCCTGAGAGCCTGCTTGGCCTTTTATCTTACCAAAATGTACTTCATACTTGATACACTGGCTCCCTAGTCCCAAACACTTGCAGAGCTGTGGTCTTGCTGGTCCCTTTGTGTACAATCTTCTTCCAGACAGCCATGGCTCATGCCTTCCAGACATCTGCCTTCTGCTTTCCAGTGTCTGCCTTCTGGGTTACTCCCCAAACATCGTGAGAGCATCCCAATATACTATCTATTCTTTGTTCATTTTCCTTCAGACATTTCTTTTTTCATTGACATTATGTATTTTTGATATTTTCTAGACTGTTCTATATCCCCAGCATTTATAAACAATGCTTGATAATTAAGAAGCATTTGTTAATTAAATGAATTGAAATGCACACTTTTAAAATCTATTCAACAAATTCAAGTAAATCTACATATTATATATGTATGTATGTGTGTATATATATATGTGTGTGTGTGTGTGTATACATATTCTGAAGAGGCATATACCGTGATCTTTTTTACTAAACTCTGGCAGCATTGCATTGTGTTTCTATGAGACAGGCACCTATGAAATGGAAACACACAATGTTGAATTAATATGCCCAAGTTCTTTCAGTTAGTAAATGGTGGAACTAAAATTCAACCCAGAGAAAATGACTTCACAGATCATGCCTGTAATAACCACACTAAAACTGTTTAAATGGATATGGATAATAAGAAGTAAAGAAAGCCTCAAGGTTTCAGAATAGCTGAAGAATATTGATCAAAACTGAGGGTTAAGAAAGTTATCTAAAAATATTTTTTTAGGGAAGAGTAAAGAGAGGAAGTGATTAAAAGTATACAAAATTTAAAAGGGGTAGGAGATTAAAATTTGGGCAGAAATCAGTTCAAAGAAACCAACTTACAATCCTGGAAAAAACTGACAGCAGATTACAGTCAGTTTTAAAGAGCAAAATCAATGTTTGTTAGCAGTTCACTGGATGTGGGGGCAAAGGAAAGATCTAGTAATGACAATGAATTAAATCCTAAGTAACAGAGAAGATGGGTTTCCTTCACAAAAAACAGAAACCCAGAGGAATTGTGGGTCCAGAAAGAAGAAAATGTTGAAGTGTGACATCTGTCTATGAAAATACAGCAAAGTCAATTGAAGATATAAGTTGTAACAAGGACAATCACATGGTACATGTAGATTTGGGTGTAGCCCTCAAAGTCCTGAAAGCTAAAACCTACTATGGATAGAAGGTAAAAGGAAGGACATGGTTGAAAAGCCAGGAGCAGCTATCTTTAGAGGGATAGGAAGATTAAGACAGAGATGCTCATTTGAAGGGTGTCACAGAAACCAATGGAAGAGAAATTTCACAAAAGAGCAACCTCAATGCTTGACAGGCTGATAGAGATGACACAGGACAGAGGAACGTTCATTGAGTAACTAGCTTGAATTTTGAAGAAGTTCACGAGACCAGTTTAGAGAAGAATCGGTCAAAAGCTAGAAAGTAAAGGATAAAAGGCCAGTGGTGGTTAAAGGAAATAACAATGTATAGCCAACTTACCACTGGAGGTGTGGTAACAAGCAATGAAAGAACAGAGGATGGAGTAAAGTTAAAGCATTAAAGATTCTTTAATGGTGGAGAGGTTGGAAAATTGTAGGATGAAAAGAGGGGAAAATACAAACATTTCTCTAAACATGGGGAGAATTTCTTTCAAAAAGCATCTACTATGTCTTGGATGTTGCTGTAACTTACATGGATTTTTCCTTTTTCATGACAACCTTAAGAGGGTCTATTCATTGGTCTTTTTAATATAAGAGAAACAGACCCCTCAAAGTTAGGTAAGTTGCCCAAGTTAGGGGCCAGAAGAGCTGGCAGTACTAACTCCAGAATCCTTTCCCACAATGACTCTTCCTTTTCAGGGTAAGGGGAAGTCTAGGTGAGAGCAAAGTGCAAGAGCACTAAACAATGGGGCACATAAATGCTAATGGGGTGAGACCCCCAGCAATGGCATCAAACCACACTTAGCATCCTTTTCATATTAATGTTAAATTTTATTTCACACAATTAGCAGAACAAAAAATAGCAATAATGAAAGTGAGTCTGAATTTAAATGATGAGGTTTCAATTTTAGTTCAAACTCTCTACTCCATTACCTATATAAATAAAAAGATGTCCTTTATATCATTAAAAAAAGACAGAAAAAACCTTTAAATTGTAATAAGAGGTAATTTATGAAAAGCAAAATCTTTTGACATCCCAGCCTTACTCCTAAGTAAGAATTTTAAAAAATTTATTTAAATTATATATATATATATATTTCACATCATTGTTATCCCTGAGGGTCACCAACCACCTTCCCTCCCTGGCCACTCCAGCTGGTCTCCTCCCCCAGTTGTGTACTTTTGTTTAGTTGTCCATATATTAGTGAAATCATTTGGTTTCTGTCTTTTTCCTTCAGACTTGTTTCCTTCTGACTTGTTTCTTCTTCTAGGTAAATCCATGTTACCAAAAAATTGTCAAATTTGCCATTTTTAATTAATGCATAATATTCCATTGTGTACCACATCTTTTTCATCCAGTCGTCTTTCATGGGGCATTTGTGTTACCAAATATTTTCATTTTTGATGATCTGTGATATGAAATATTTTATCATTTTAAATTGCCTCTCTAAAAATAATATGACAGGTAAATATTTTTCATGCATTCACAGGAATTGTTGGATGTTATTTCCAGTTATACTAACAAAATAAATAATGGTCAAAAAAAAAGGAGAAAAATTTTATAAGGGTTTAAAAAAGAATGACAAAATTGTTCCTTCAATGTTGCACTTTTACACTGCTGATGAGAATGCAAACTGGTCCAGTAACTATGGAAAGCTGTGCAGAGGCCCCTCAAACTACTGAAAATGAAGCTACCATTCGATCCAAAAATCCCACTTCTGAGAATCTACCCAAAGGACACAAAAACACTAATTTAAAAAGATACCTGTACTCATATGTTTATTGCAGCACTACTTACAATTGCCAGGATATGGAAACAACCCAAATGTCCCAAAATGTATAAATGGTTAAAAAAGATGTGGCATATTTACACATTGGAATATTATTCTGCAATTAAAACTGACAAATATGAAGCATTTGTAGTAACATGGATGGACCTAGAGGGAATCATATTAGCAGAAACGTCAGAAAGAAAAAGACAGAAACCATATGGTCTCACCTATAGATGGGACATAGGAATAACAAAAGACCAAAAAAAAAAGTCAAAATAAGCTAACAGAACTGGGGCAAACAGCTGGGGTGGAGGAGGGAGAAATCAGGGAAGGAGGAAACACAAGAAGATCAAGATGACAGTTCACAGGTAATAAAGTGGGGGGAGAATCCCAGGGAATGCATATATATACATAAATATTTTTACATAAATATATAAACAATAAAATGATTAATAAGATAATAAAAATAAAATAGTGGCAAAGTAAATAACAGTAGAGAAGAATAAACATATGGAGGTAGAAATAGAGGGATTAGAGATGAAAAACATGCTACTTCAGAAATGAGAGTAAAGAGTGAGAAAACGGAATAAAACAAAAAAAGTGCTTATGAGTTGGAGAAATATAAAAATTGGTTTGAAGTTAGAAATTTTTTTTCATGGTTCTTTCTTCAGTGTAAAATTGTCTCCTATCTCAAATACAGACCTCACAACTCTTCTGGAGAGTGAAGTTTTTTCTTTTTGCTCATTTCCTTGTCACTCCCTCAAAGAAGAGCTCTCTTGCTGAGTTCAGTCTTTGTTTAACAAGAAAAACATTTTTCTTTTTATATATTTTCAGATGCAAAAGCTTACCAGTGATACCTGTGGGAACATCTTGTTAGAACTGAATGCAACTTCTATTTAATTATCATTGCTTTTAATTAATTTTGTTTATCCTCAAGTACTGAAACTATTGCAGTAAATATTATCAATGAATATTATCAATTATCACTAGGGGTGATTGAACTGTCTTCTATATTTTGTAATTTAATAGTCCTTTTGAGAATTAATGCTGTGCCCATTGCCCATTAAGCTATCATGGATCTATGATAATTTCTCTGTGTAAAACTTCACACACTGCCATATTCCAACCACTCTGTTCCATGATAGTCAAGTCACTGACAATTCAATAGCAAATAGTCACAGTGGCAAAGAAGAGAAGCAAATAAATGCTTCATTAATGCTAAGTGTAATTTATAAGATCAGATCTTTGTAACAAGATAGAGAAAATGTGTCTCCTCAAGTGTGAGGAATTTTGCGCCTCACTATAACTTAAGAATAATAAATTATTTTTAAAACAAAAAAAATCTTAGTTTTTCTTTATATAGGTTAGTTTCTACTCTTGTACCAGGTACAAGATTTGAAATTCATCACTAATCACAAGATCTTTGTGTTTTCTAAGAGGTTCTTTGAAGTGCTGAACCTGAAAAGGGAGAGAAATATAGAATACCAAAAAATAAAATCCTGCAAATGTGAATATTATATCTTCCAATCTACAGTTATGTCTCAACAGTGATTTTTATTAATCTCATCAATTTTTAATAATTCTGAAATTTGACTTCAAAAATTCTAGCTGTTGAGTATTTTATATATTTATATATATACAGAACGTATTTTGTTGTTACTGTTCTTATGATGATGCAAGTTAATTTATCATGTTAAATAGTAACATTAGAAAATATAGCCTATATTCTATTCCCTCCCAAGCCTGGCATTCTTAGTATTTGCTTTGAATAACAGACATCTCCCTGATAAAGGAATATACATTATCACTCAGTGTTTGTAATAACTTGTAGAGTATGCATTTGATCAAAGCTATTTTTTAAATACCAGGACCCAAGTGCAGTTAGAAAGGGAAGTTCTTAATTTTGGAATAACAGTTTTTAAAAGAAACTCATAAAAACAATAAATCTAATTAAGATGTAATTGAAATTAATGACCTATACTTTTTGTGATTCTGATAATCATTGTAGAAAATAAATACCAGAACAAGCAGGGAGCAGGGAGTTTCAGTATCTCATTTATAGGTAAAATCACTAAAATCAAAGATTTATATCCTAAAAGGAGTGATTTAGCCATAAGTCACTAGCCACCAACAAAATGAGAATATGATCGAGCCATTCAAAGGAGTCATTTTAAAGAAGTCTATCTTCTGACTGATGTGAGTGGCTCCAAGTAGATGTGGCTCCATTAGAAACATACACAGCTTATCATGGATGATCTGGGTTGAACTGACTTTTCCCCCTGAAATAAGTGAAGTCTGTTCTTACTTATATGATGTATTTGACTATGAATTCCATCAATTCATTAGTGCTCCATTACCCCAGAGATCTGTTTGGAGGATTCCCTAAAAATATGGCCACTATATAAATTTGTCACCTTATTAATCTGGCTTTCATGATCCTTTCAGAATCTCATAACTGCCCTGCATGAACTACCTAGCTTTCTCTCCCACCATTTCCTACCTGAAGTTCAACTGGACTATTCATTCCTGTCCAAATAATCTTCAGGTTTCCTCTCCCCAGAAATCTCTTTATTTTGACCATACCTGGAATTCTTTATGCTCTCCTTAAATATCAGCTTCCCCCCAATCACAACCTGAAACAAGAAGTTGTGCACCAAGAATGTATTAAGGAAGTACTTTGCTCCCAAGAGAAACCAATAAGCCACTGGGGAAAGCAGGACAAGGCAGGGGATGAAAGAGACTGGATTTTAGAAGAACTGAATCTCAATTGCATCCTGCAAATGAGAGCTACTGTGTGAATAACATGTGCATTTGTCATTATTTGGAAACATTTCTTCTCTAGACATCGGCAAAAGACTCAGCAAGGAGAAGAGCAAACCAAATTCTGTGACCTTATATGGGTCCAAGAAGTCCCAAAACACAGATACTGGCAAAGAAGCACAAAGACACAGTCACAGATTTGGGAGTTCTGGACGGAGCATCAACAGTGTCAACTAGAGGTACCATACAAATGCCACATTTTCAAGTAATCTATGAGGATGCCCTCAAACTAAATGATCCAGACCTATGCAAGGTATTAAAACCCCATGACAAGGTCTTTTTTAAAAATGTAATTTATTTTTTTAATTGCTTGCACATATATACATATATTATTTATTTTTTTCCCATCATGGTATACACCAAGGTTCTCCCACCACCTTGTTGCCTGTGAACCATCGTCTTAACCTCTTGTGCTCATCCCTCCTCCAGTTTTACTCTCCGCCCCCTCCCTTGCTTTATGCTTTGGTTATGCTGTCAGTTTATTAGTTTTCACTTTTTCTTAACCTAATTTGTTTTCTCTATATTCCACATATAAATGAGATTGCCTGATATTTCTCTTTTTCTTTCTGGTTTATTTCCACTACCATGATTCCTTCTAGCTCCATCCATGGCAAGGTCTTATTCTCTTGAGTTGATCTCCTTTAGTCACTTTGAGGGCTGACTCAAGGTGTCTTGTCTCCCCTGTTTGGCCTGTTGTCTCCCCAATTCTTAGTCTAGCAGTTTGCATTGATTAGATGTGTGACCCAAAGGCACTGAACTGAATTGAGACTAACACCTTTGAACCAAGACCCCCAAAGACCTGTCTTGCAATCGAATACTTCTATGGAACAAATATGTTTGTGATCAATTTTATTATTATTTCTGGGTAAAGGAATCAGCTAGAAACTAACTAAAAAGAAGAATCACTTTATTCAATCAATAGCCAAAAGGAAGAGTTCAGAAAGCAAAATCTTTAGAAAAAAGTTATCCAGCATATTAAGTAAAAAAGACTGAGTTTCTAATAAGTCTCCAATCTCAGAGACTTTGTAAGGTTGGCAGAATATTGGATAGAAGAGAATTTTGCTACCCAGTCATGAACTGCAAAGGCTTTTTCACTATTACTAAGGGATCTGCTGGTACATCTTTGCTCTAGTACATCACCTTGACTTGGCTCTTGTTTATGTAATTCTTTTTTCTGTAAGACACTAAACTTTGTTCAGTTGCCATGAGTAAGAAATTCATATGTAATACTACTGATCTTTGGAGGAAAAAATAGGTTTAAAGTGAGATAAGACAAACATGTCATAGTTCTAACACTGATCAAAGAGTAGGTTGAGTGCCCATATTCATACAAATTTGATTCCGTGTGGAATGTGCTGATAGTGGTTTGGAAGCTCTTCTCTGTTTTCAGATAAGAGAATCTCTAGGCTCACAGAAAAGGATTTCCACCTGTTGTACATAAGGCTTTAAACCTAACATTCACTTAATTTCTAAAGTTTGTTTATAATAGGGGCTAAAATAGAAAGCACAAAAGTGCAACCTCACTCTGTAATGTACACAATAGATTTTATTAAATGGGAACAATGAAATTATCCTGTGTTTCATAGAGCTAAGATTCATCTACTATTATATTTCACAGAGCTAGAGGACAATCTAACCACCCCTTCTAATCCTGCAAACTTTCACTTAAAAATAGGATTAAGAAACCATCCAAAATTATAATATTCACATATCCTCATTCCCAGTATAGTGCCTTTTCTGGTATGACATATTGTCTCCTAAATTATTTCAAGAATGCAAAGAATACTAAAGGTAAGCAGATAATAAATATAAATGCTATACATGTTTTTAATGTTCAAGTCATATTTCACTACAATGCCATTAATGGAAAGATACACCTCACTTTTTTATCCCTATAAAAATATCTACCAATAATACTATACCTCACAGTATCAGAGAAGCTGCAATGTTTAAAAAATGCTTGTCTTAGAATCATTGAAAATATATTGTGCTATATACATTATACATATAAATTTATTAAGCTGTTCTATTTTAAATGGAACCACTGGCAAATAAATACCTAATCCAATTTAAAAAGTTGAGAATTCTGAGTATATATTTAATAATACAATATAAATTGAGTGCTTTACTATATAGAACTAAAAACATTCAACTTTTGGAATCATAAAATTAGATTTAAATATCTGCTTAAAAAATGTGTTCACTTATACCAGAAAAAAGCACAAGTGGCATTTAAAAGAAAGAGATTTGTAGTAATTTAATAATAGAAATAAAGAAAACAAAACATCTTTATCAAATTTTAGTCAAAACTTAAATAGTAGCTTATAAACTAAGGATAGTGGAAAGTCTCACAAATTAGAAGTCACGAATCAACATCTCTTTTACTCAAAATAATACTACAGATATTTTGCAATTTTCACTTAAATTATTAAGAGGTTTTTGGCTGCTAATTTTCCAATACTGCTCAATATAACATTAATAAATAATATATATATATTATCAATAGACAAATGATCAGCTCATGTATCTGCAGGAAATTGATTTGCATTTTTTTCAATAAAGGTGCACAAACAAGCAAACATGCCAACACATCCTAATAGATGTCTGCTTGCTGTTCTTACATGTCTAGTTGGTTCAGCCCTACAAGAGCCCAGAGGAGAACAGAGTGATGAAGGAGAAATAGGCTATGGTATTTACATCAGGACTTTCTCAAATATCACAGTTTTTCATAAGACAGTTCTATCTAAGTTCTTGTCCCTTTTGATTTCATTTAACACACCTGTATTTCAGATCTAGGATAATAGTCACAGAGACAGAACTTTTCCTTGTGGCTTTCATTCTTGTAAAAAAAACAAACTTGAAAGCGGAGTTGGAGGAGGTATGGGGAACAGAGACATATAGGGGAAAAGGTGCAAAGGCTTCTTGGTTTTGGATTTGCACTAGGGACTTGAGGGGCATAGAAGGACTCAAGATCTATAGAGACACGTGGGAAAAACATGAGTGAATGACCTGTGGGAAGCTTGGCAATGATAAATGTTATTTTGATTTATACTTTGATTGTACTCCTTTTGTTCCAGACTTGCTTAACCTCTTCTGCTCGATGGTTAACTGAGAAAAGCACTTTAGACTTGTGGTAAGTTTTCAAGTCTTACAGGTTCCATTTTGGACCAACCTAAATCATTTGCAGCATTGTAAACCAAACTTACTTCAATGATTTAATAAAATTTAACAAAAAAAAAAATAGACATGAGCCAGAGAAAGATCGGCACATAAGCATATTTTAGAATTACTTGAAATAGTGAGATCATTTTAAAATTATATATTCATTCATATTATTATAAAAATATGTCACAGCTAAGTGATGAAAAAACTAAATAATCTGGGAAAAGTGACATTTTTTATGCTAACATGGGAAAGTTTCAAATATACAATATTGAGCATAGTAAAATCCAAATTTAGGAGCATATGAACAGTAGAATGCTAGAATTTTTTAAGTATATGTATAAATATGAAACTTACTAATTATTATCTATAAGAAATAAGAATTTGACCTGGGATCAGGTAGTAATCCTATGTGTATGTTTTAATATTTTCAATCATATATATCCACTCTTTTATTTAAAATTGGCTTTTTTCTATTAAAAATATACTCGTAGAGCATGTCTGCAAAGGTACTCTTTTCTAATGGTCTTTCACTACATCTTATATGTACCACAGTTCTCAGTATTGGACTTTAGTTTGTGTTTTTATATTTTAGTTACACACCTAGCATTATGTTTTGCACCAATAAATTACTACTTAATTATTTGTATATTGCATGAATGGTTGAAAAATAAATGAATTGAATTAAAAGTTAGAATACACCTAACCTTATCCTTGGGGTTCTAATTCCATTACTAACATGAAGACTAAGCAGAAATAATGGCTTCTTTTTTTTTTACTGCCTTTCTAATGACTCATTTTTTGGAAGTGAAACATTATCCTTAATTATAACTGCACTCTGCTTCTCAGAGGTTTTCAGGCCCTGTTTAAACACCAAATTGGATTCTTCCAATGACTGTAGTCCTTTATCCATGTCTCTGATTTTTATTTCAAGGCAATCAAATCACTGGATAATTGAGTCCATTTTTAATCCATCATTTCCAGTCCCCTTTATTCAATGGTTGCATCTAAGGCTTATATAATCTGTGGAACTTTTTCCATTTTCAGTTTTGAACTACTCATCCACTGGAACAAACCACACTCAAAGTTTCTAATTCTTTATTTTGCATATATTTGAGTCTCACCTCTGCCTGATGCTTTAACAATTAAAAATACACTTGCAGATATTATAGGTAAAGGAACTTGTAGAGTATGTTTATATAATAACTTTGATTTGTATTACGACTTTCTATAATATACTCTTTAAATCCATAAAAGTAGGAATGACTGTGGGCCACTATAACCAAATAAGCATTTTTTGTTGGCACTGGGAGCCTTTTGCAAAATGCTCTGGTTATTGGCTTAAAAACCATGCTGCTGGCTTAGAAACCAAACAGCTGTGATGAGAAAAGCTAAATAAAGGAGTTTGGTTTTTTAGAGTCAAAGATAAGGGTTAGCCTGAGGAAGCAAACTATCAGAGTTCTGATCAACTCCCACTGCCCCCATAAGGGAAATTATTGCTTCTACACCACAGTGACAGGAAGAGCTGATTACAATAGGAAAAAAAAAAAATCACATAAATGTAACAAAGTGTTTGTGTTTAGAAGTTGCTTCTGTAAATCTCTAACATCTGTGTATGAAGAAAATACAAAGTTACATTAGAGGAATCTTTAGTTCTGTGGTCAGATGCAATCTATGTGTGAGAAATACCAGAACTAAGTGATATACTTTTTAAAATATGAAATGATGTTATTTTTATGTATGTGTGGGTCTGGTCAAAATATTCCATTATCATTTCTTCAGGGATGGTACTATAAGGGTTTGGCGAAATGATGGGCAAAAACCACGGGGCTGGTAACAGTTATTATGACCAACTCAAAATCCCAAGAGACATTCTCTTACTTTCTGTGGCCCAAGTTGCTGATTTTTTCTCTTGTCAGAGAAAATGCCTTAGATCACCCAGTGTCATAAAACCCCCAGGACAGAATATGTTGAAAGTGAAAACATACCTCAGTTTCCAAGTTGATTCACAGTCTACTTAACATTTGTGTTCTTGAAGTATATTTTCCTTTGCTCCTCCTGTGATCAATTTGTGTTCTTACAAAAATGTGGATCTTTGTTCATCTTCAGGAGTGTGGATGATGGTTCCCTGTTTTAAGATGGAGTTTCACAGACGACACCTTGGACAACTGTTCACTTTTTGCCTTTATTTCACAGATATATACGCGAACAAGATTCACCAGTTGCCAGTAATAATTTTTTCCCTCTTAACTCTAGAAATATTTTACATCTATATAATATAGTTTAGTGTTCAAAGTACTTTTATACTTACCATTCTCATTACATATTGTCATTTATGCTCATTACAATTTACTTGATTATCATAACAATTCTGCAATAAAAGCAAGTCAAGTATAATTTTTTCCTCTTAAGCACCAAAGAAGTCATCAAAAAGTGACAAGCTAAAGTTTACATGGTTCTTACCCGATACAACAAAGGGTAAAATTCACATTATCTTTTTTCATAATATGTGAATTGATTTATATTAGCTAATAATCAAAAAGATTTAAAAATTTCTTGATAAATTTAAATTTTAGTTTTGCAGAATACTGGCATTGGAGAATTTATGCAGCAGTCTCTTTTGCTCTAGAATGTTTTTGTAACATAAATTAGCTCATGTGCAATGGTAAAAAGAGAAATGATGTCAAATTAATAACGACATTGTGTTGGTTCATACATGGTATTGCTGTCATCTCTGTAAACCGGACCCTTTAAGCTTTATTTACATTTTCTTTTAAGTTGTCTTCCTTTTCTAATGTACATAAATCTTATATTTACTCTAATCTGTCTGTAATAGAAAATTTAGCATGGGTGTTTAACTATGTTAGTATTTTTATTAAGATTGCTTCTAGTTGTTAAGCTGTAGTTACAAGTTTAATGGTATCTAAATGATTGATAATGGCTTAGCCAAAGGTGATGCAAAAGAAGAAGGGAGAAGATGGATGGAAGATGAATTTCTGATATAACACCTCTACAACTTGAATGATTTAAGACCCTTGGGAAAGATTGAGATATAGAGGTAATCAAGTGTGATATCCAGTTTTGAAATAGTGGGATTTCTAAAAATTGTGCTGAAGTTTCAATGGTAGTGTCTAATTTATGATATAAACAAAGGAGCAGAAAGGGGATAGAGAAGTAGGCATCAGAGAAGAGATAATCAAATTAAGTTTTCCTGGAGTTAAGAAGAATGAACATGGAGGTATAGATGAATACTGTATAGGAAAAGAAAAAAAAATACTTCAGTTGCCTTACCTTTGGATCAGGAGCTAAAATCTGCTACAGTGATTAATTAATCACTGTAATTAATTCCAATAATTATTGAAATAATTATTGGGCACAGAATGTTTTTTATCAAAGATTTAAAGCACTAACTGTACTAACCATATATGAAGGCTTGGAAATGCTGGTTATAATATACATGTTTTATTTCAGACACTCTCTAATGTGTAAGTCTATTGGGATCAGACATGACTGATCCAATAAAATATTTCCTGAGAAAGACTTTATTTTTATTTTTCAATGCTCTACAGAATACACATGAGATACTTTTTTTTTTTCTGTTAGTCACTTATATTGTATAGTGTATTATTAGCTCTATAGTGGAAATATGTTCTTATCTCTGCATTTGTGTAGTATCTACTCCATCACGAGCATATATAACCTAGTGTTGTTTCCCAGATGTTTTATACAGCAGTAACTAGTGCCATCAAGAGAGAGTATACTATTCTATCCACAATCCTCCTGTAGCACTTGTTCATGTTTTTTTACATCACTTGTCACATTGTAGTATAGTTACCTCATCTTTCTGCATTTAAATCTCTCTCAGGACTGTCATCTTGTCAGTGGAATGGTCTATTTCTTGCTTGCCTATTTTTCTAGTCTAGCAGAGTACCTCTCATATAATGGATGCTCACTAAATGTTTGGAAAGGGAAATAGGCATTTTAAGAGCCATATTTTGCATTTCAGGATTTTCCCAAACAGCACAAACATAGCTGTTAATTCAATGTAAAACATTGGGATGGAATGGTAAGCAAAGACAGATTCCATCTTTTCTCCTAATACAGAGAATTAGCTCATGTCAACTTTATCATAAGTTTTTAATAAATACATTTTAAGTGCTAATGAATGATGATTCTTCATTGTCCCTCAATGATGTATCACCCCACAGTGGGTCTCCATAGCACATGGAGCCAGAACACCAAGACCCATGAATATGTATGGCTGAGTCTTCTCCTATAGTGGAGGCTACATTTTAATTCTTTGTGCCCCTTTCTGCAATATGCCTGTCTTAGCTTTGAATTTTGGAATGGTCTCAGTGAAGTTCCTTCTTTCCCTGAAGCTGCAATTAACTATATTCCTGCCTGTCAATTCTAATAACTAAAGCAACACACAACATTGCTGTGTTATAGAAAATGACACACAGATGAAATGTCTTTTTTTTTTTTTTTCTTCTCCAAAGGACAAGCAAAACCTCCAACAGACCTTATTCTCTCACTGATGGAGGTGAATTAGGTGACTTGCCTAGTTTCTGCCCGGGGCGATTCTTCAACTCTTGCTGAGTTCTTTCAGTTATGACAAAATTTAAATATATAGTCCATATCTATCATCTTATTTTACATTAAAATTCATTAATGTCCAAAAAAAGTTTAAAAATGAAGTCATCAATGTCCTAGAAGACCCTGCTTCTTCCTCTACTTATCCCGAATTTCCTGTCCATTCAGCTAAATATGGATACAGTTAGATATGAAAACACTAAGTTTGGTCAGATAAAGGTAACCAGTAAACTGGCCAATGGAAATCACAGAACAACACTGACAGAAAATCTAGTTTCTTTTCACTATTTCTCCACTTATGCTAAAGTAAGTCATGTATGTGTCCCTGATTTGCACACATCCTTGACATCTTGCAACGTGCGTGTGTGTGTGTGTGTGTAGTTTTTTTAAATCCATCAAAAAGGTTTTCGTTTTTGAAAGTCTAAGTGAACAGCTGCCTTCAGCTGAGACACATTTAACTTTCTGACAGGTACAAAGATTCTCATCCCCGGGGACTAGCACTTTTCTTTTCAGAGCCATCTTCTATCTCTGTGACTCTCTGGGAGAAACTAACAATATCCATGCATTCGTTATGGATAAAGTAACCCAGAACTATCTACACATTTGCTTCCTAATAGAACAGAGATGGGTTGATAGTGAATGAAATCTTTTCCTTTTTCTTTAGAAGTATAGACTCTTAGGCAGGAAACTAAGAGGTACTCTAGGTAATCTCTTATCTGTTAGAAAGAAAAGATTTCATAAATAATTATAGGGGAAAAACAGTTGCACTTTTTTGTCATATGAGAGATGTTTTCTTTAAATATTGTTAATGATTTGTAAGTAAATAAGTGTGCTCACCTTAACTTACTAATAAAAAGCAATGAAACATTAGTATTATGTATATTAAGACATAAAATTTCAGTTTATGGTAGTTGCTATAGCATAGCTTTGTAAGCTCAATTCATGTCCCCATGAATTTATTTGAAGAAGAAAACATTGCCAAACACAGAAATTGAGTCTCTATGCCTTCTGTGTGATGGTCTCCATTCCATTATGTATCAAAGACTGGAGCAAATCATGAGGTCTTTTTATTAGTGTTTCAGTTTTATAGACACTAGTTTTATAAACAATAGAAATTCTATAAAATGGGATTAATAACCCCTATTTTTTAAGATAATGCTGTCAACACTAAATATAAATATGCTTTTCTATATGTATATTTATATACACACAATGAAATTCCCAGCATATCATCACATTTTTATTGCTTTTCTCCTTTCTTTATACAGTTCCAATTAAATTGTGCCTCCTATTCCAATTCCGTTTACTCTTTATAATATGGTAAAACATGGCAGCTAATTAAAAGATTGCTATTTTCATGAATGTTTAAAATAATACTTCTCACTCTGAATTAAGCTATGATAAAATTTTATAACATAAAAATGATATTATTTAAAGAAATTAATGACTAAATTTTACCTTAATAATTCTTGTTCTTATATCACCATTTAAATTGCTAGGAAATACTTTGTTGCAAGTTATAAAATAATGGAAGGCAGAAATTTACGAACAAAGTAAGGAATCAAAAAACCTCAAATATACAAAACCTGTGTTAAATTTTCTATCTTAGAACTTCAAGGCAAAAGCACCTAAATGAATTAGTAATTCACTTAGACACACTAAATTCATCAAACATTTTAATATCAGCAAACTCCACAAAGGGACCATGTATCAAGATTTTCTTTTTTAAAATTATTTATGGACAATGCTACATTCTCAACTAATAAGCAAAAGTAGAATTAAGATTGGTAACCTTTATGTAATTTGGAATACAAATTAAATTCACAAAATAAAGTTAAGTGTTACTGATGTAATCTATTTTAGAAATTTTTCATTAAAATAAATTCCTTATGTCAATTCCTAACTATATACATACGCATAAATCTACATATAGATATAAATAACTTAGAACTATTTGGATCATTTATAATTATTTCAATTTTTTACCTAGTTTTTACTTTATTTAATTTGATAACTTAATTTACTTATTTTTTTACTTGTTTTACTTAATTTGATAACTATGATAAAGATTGAGTAAAAATATTTCAGAAAATAGCAATAACATATTGTTTCTATATTTTCTCTAGAGGTACACAAAATTAATAAGAATGATGACCCTCCATCAAATCAATTAAATCAAAGAATATTTTACATGATGAAAACCTTTTGTCTTCCTCAATAGCCATACTTAGAAATATCCCTCTCCCTATTTCTTGGTGGATACATAGTTACACTATATAATTTCCCAGACTTATCGACTTATATTCTTAATTAATTTAACTTTAATGTAATAATCAGTAGCAAAATGATACCAACTACTGCTGATGAATAGGGACTGAGAACGTAGACATGTATGAGTTATCAAACACATATTTTTAAATTTTTAAATAATCATTTTTATGAGTTTAGAAAAGGACAGAGAGATAGCAAAATTGATCAATTTACTTTTAAACTGCTGAGTTTTCGAGAGAGTCTAAAAAGTAGAGGGAAGGATGGAGCAACATAATGTACTCATAAATATTTATTGTTTAAAATATCTGTATTGGAAAACTATGATGAACTTTCTCTATAAGTTATTATATCATAAGATTTTATTATTTCAATGAAATGCACTATGTTAATTCAAATGTAATATAGCCATAAGTAACACTTGAGTATATGAACCACACTTGTCAAAATAAATGAACAAAATATTATTTTTGATGTAGAGCTCTTGAACTCCTTTATGGCATTGCTTGTGTTTACATTGTAATTTTCAAAATTAAGTAATCACCGTGGTTCCCTAGTGTGAATTAACAAGTAGCTCTCAATCAATGTTTCACATTTTCTTCAGCAAGCCCAGAGAGGAGAAAAACAGTGACTGTTTTCTTTCTTGTATAAAATTATTGTAGACTGTAACTCTTCATATTCACTCTGAAGAGCATATTTTTATAAGATATATTTTACCACCATTCTAGAAGCTTTTCTTTATGTATTCAATAAAAAAGGCAAATCTACATTCAGAATAATTCCATCATCGTGAGCCACAGATTAGTAGATTCTAATATATAAATCCTGAAGTCTTTCTATGAAGCCATTTCATTCTGTCTTTAATCACTTACTGGTAGTCATGAAAACAACGGAAGCTACTTCAATGGGCTGCCTCACATCCCCCTTTCACTCTACCAGAAAACAATCATTTTCCAACCGTCTTCATCTCTCACATTTGACATACTAAACTCTCTCCTTTTCATTTGAAGACTCACTTCTTCATAATACAAATAAGACTTCCTAATAACTGCAGTAAATAAAAATAAGAGAAATAAAAATAACCACAATCCATAAAGGCAAACTCTCTACCTAGGAAATAAAACAAAAAAAAATTTAAAAAGAAACTAATTTCAAGGATAACTTTGTCATGGTTGATGTCCTCTATTGGAAAAGTCAAATGAGTATCAATGTAGCATTTCATTGGTCACTGTGACTTGAGAGGATTTGAGGATAAACCAAGAGAGTAATCAGTAAAGTATGTAAGAGTGAGAGAGAGAACACCTGTTGCCTTAGATTTAAAAAGCCACCGTCTTCAAAGAGAGCCTGCAAAGAACAAGCACAAAAATACTAATCTATTGCTCTGTTCTCAAAGCCACCAGAGGGAAGCTAGAACTAACAGAAATGATGATCCGGAACTAATTGGATTTTAAATCAAGATCAAAATGCAGCATGCATTATCCAGAAATGGAACAGTCTAATTTAGTAATTACAGGATTCGCTGCAGTTGACTCCATCACAGCTCTCACTGTTTCAGGCATCAAGTCCACCCCCACTTCCCCTGGGATGCTCAGCCTTCTCATTTTTTGCTCTTAGGAAACTTCCATCAATGCTCTGTTTCAATTTCTCATTCTCTCTTATCTCCTTTGTATGATTCCCTTTGCTCAGTACAATTTCCAATCAATAGAATAAAATGGTATCCGTAAATACAATTTGGAAATTACTATACATATCCTCATTTCTGGTAAATTCTACTTTAAGCCTAAGAACTTTAGCCCTTTGATTCTTCTCCGCAATTTAAATCACCGGGAAAAAGGAAAATAATTCATCATTTATCACAACATGTGCAGAGAAATAGAATACTTTCGATATTGAATGGAATTCTTGTACTGACTGTAACTGAACTTCCAATATTAAATGGAACTCAAACTTATTATAACTGGATGTAACTCGGGAAATAGGGAAGTAGAACTGATAGTGTCAACAGTTTGAATAACAGAGAAGATACTGCTTTCTTACATTTGCAAAGTATGTGGTTTTAGGTAAAGATACTACAGGTACATACCCATAGCTAAAAATTAAGATTAGAAAGCAAAAGAAAATGAATGTCTTGGCTATATGATTACATTTGTATTCTAAAAGTAGCTTATATTGGAAGAGGGCATGGCAGAGTGTTGAAGATGCATGTAGGCTTTGGGGAATAACAAGTGTTCAGGTCTGGTGACTTAGCACTGTGACCTCAGGAAAGTTGTGAAGCTTCATTCAGCTTCAGTTTTCTCTTTTGGAGATTGAGAGTAATAGTAGGGTCTGCTCTATTATAGGGTTTCCATAACAGAGGGTGTAAAATTCTTGGGACTGTAGTAAAGTTAATAGTAGCCTTATGGTTATAATTCTGAGTATTCGTTCAAATCTTCAAAATTATATTACATTGCTAGATATATCATGTAATAATTAAATAATAATCCATTTATCTTTGACCACAACAGTAGGGAAAGTAGAAGTTTAAAGAATAATATGTCATTCAAATCAGTATATAACTCCTGGAGAACAAGGCAGTTTTCTAAGGCATAATTTCTAAGTTACCAGGATGAACTGGCAAAAAAATTTCATTTTCTCAGTTTATTGGAGCTCATTATTTTGTATGGTAAAGATAATATTTTTAAAACCTTTAGGTATCTAAGCAATGATACTAAAAACTTAATTCCTATTGAGAGTTATCCTTACCTTCCCTTTCCAGTGCCTTTTCTATAGAAGTAACTACACTGAAGAAATGTACTGAGAATTGCTTAGTGTGCATGAGCTAAGTGTGACAGAAATAAAGGATTTTATGTTTATGAGGTAGCCCAGGAAGGCCCAAGGCATTCACCTCTATAGCAGGAAGTGACACCTACTACTGAGAACAATTATTTGATCTTTTGAACCAGGGCATCTTATCCTCATACTAAATTAAGTTTTTCTGTTTTCCTGATTGACTAGTACCTCTGAATACAGGCTTTTTTTTTTTTCCAGATCAATATTTTTAGAATTTTTCTGCATTTTTAAAGAGATATGCTAGCACATCCCATCAGATTCTGTCAAATATTATTGACTTGAGAGCTATCTTCTTTTTTAAATTTTTTTTTATATCTATATTTTACATCACTGTCTACCCTAAGGTTCTTCCACCACCTTATCACCTGTGAACTAACTTAATGAGAGTCATCTTCTTGAAGATAACTCTCACACTCCTCCGTGTGATCCCATTTGTTGTTAGTTCTATGAATTATTCTCTGGAGGGATTTTCCTTCTTTTCAGTATTGATGGTTCTTCTCCGCTTCGTCTCAGGTACAGAAAGTCAGCACAGACCTGCAGCTAAAATTGTGTGCCTTCCTGTAACCGAATGTTTATTGCAGCACTATTTACAATAGCTAAGATATGGAAACAACTCAAATGCCTCAAAATAGATGAATGGTACAGAAAGCTGTGCTGTATGTACACAATGTAATATTATTCATCAATCAAAAAAGACAAACATGTCATTCGCAGCAACAAAGATGAAACTAGAAGGAATAATGCTGGTAGAAATAAGCCAGAAAGAAAAAGAGAAATACTGGATGGCCTCACTCTATGTGAGAAAAAGGAAAAACAAACAATCAAAAAAAATTTAAACCTAACTCTTAGCAAAATTGAAGCATAAAGCTGGGGGCTGGGGGGAAGCGGGAATGGGAGGGACACAAAAGACTGAGATCATGGTTCATGGGTGATAAGGTGGAGGGAGAACCCTCTGGTAGATAGCAATGTAAAATAAAGCAAATAATTTAAAAATTATATAGAAAATAAACAAATAAAATCAAATTGTGTGCTCTGCAGCCTGACTGTAGGCTTCCAGTTGGGTTCTTCCACTAACTAGCTCATGATCAAGTACCTGTCATCTCTATCTTATCTTGTTAACATTATCTCATGGTGTTTGTTACTGTAATCAATCAATGAAGTACATATAAAAAAAGTGAATAAAATGAATTTGCTGCATAAATATACAATGAACAATTGTTATTATTCATTCTTATCATTATTATTAGTGGTATGCCATCATTATTGCCATTGTTATTGTAATTATTATTACTATACTATAATTATTATAATTATATTATATTATAATTATTATTCCATCACTCATATGGGAAACCATTTAAACCATTTCTTATCAGCCTTGGACATGTTCTCAGTACTCATTGCTTCAAGGGTAAAGAGTAATGCCTTCCCTCCAAGAAAAGCTCTTTGATACATCAAAACAACTCATCTTACCTTTCATTCATCCATCCTTTCAATCAATATCTATTTATTGTCATATATCTATTCATTTTTATTTATAATTATTAATTAATACTCATTATATGCTTATAAGTTCGAGAGTCATCTTGGCTCTAGGATTTTAGATACAAAAAACTCATATTTTAGCCTTTTCACAGCAGCTCCTCGGGTTCTGACTATAATAATTAGCTCAAGGAAATGCCTGATCTTCCAGTGTAAGAACTCAAACCATCAACTTGCCAAGAAATAGCATGTATAATAAAAAATGACTGCTTTATTGATTAAGTTTATTCTACTTTCTTGATAATACATGTTAATATTTACATAACTTCCAGATAAGTATTCCTGTTACTTAGAATTTTACCAAAATTTAATCCTTCAGGGGTAAATACATTGGTTGATTTAGAAGTGGTCTTTTCTTGCACATTGTGAAAATCACCTAAGTTAGGATAAATTTTTCTTACTCTAACAGTGAAGAGGAAGAGCCCAATGGAGAACAGTGGAGGATCATTGGGACTTTGATGGTGGACGTGGTGTGAAAACCTACATCTGTGGAAGTTTGAGCATATAAAACCTCAAATGAATATGGTGATATAAACCAAAAAAAAAGAGTTATATTTCAGGAAAATGGAAGTATAGTATTGGAATTTATCATGTTTATAGCTTTCCATAAAGGAAAAGGAAAAAATAAGAAATCCATTTTGTTGTCTTTAAGACATGGTGTCCTGCCATGCTGAAAAACAAGAGTATATAAAACAGAGCTAAATTTAGATTTAAGAGACACAACATTTCAACCATAAGGGAGTAATGGGGTTTTAAATTAACCCCCCTACTATAAACCACTAGGAAACTGGACAAAATACAGGGAATAGCTATTTTCTTACTCTGAAAAGCAGATAGTACAGCACTATGATCCTTGAAAGAAAGCAAACAGAAGAAACCTATGGTTTAAGCCTGACAATTGTACAAAATTACCACTAGACCTACAGCTACACAGATCCTCTCTCCAGAGAATATTTCTAGACCACAGCACAGTAAGAAGAAATTCAGGAAAAACCTGGCCATCTCTCTAAGTGAAGAGGCAGCTGGAATTTTGCAAGCTTTTAAAATAATATTTGCAAGCTTTTTATATAGCAAAAGTGCTTCCCAAACATACCAAAGAGTCCTCTGGAATCTTCCTTCATACCAAGTTTTGTATGTATAGAAAAGAACCCTAAAAGGTAAAACGAGAAAAACTTCTGAGGAAAGTAAAATTTCTGGAAAGTCAGGTTCTGAATAACAATAAAAGATCATACAGGGCCAGTAACTTGAAATTCCCACTAGGAATTTCAGTGGAGAGTACAGGAGTCTTCCAGAACACATAATACATTCAATAGAGGACATGGAGGGATCACATGCCAAAATGAGGCTAAACTAACCCTAGGGAGAAAGGGTAAGTCTGCCCTAAAATATTTTGAAAGCAAACCTGAAAAGGATAAATTTTATGCACAAATGATGGTATTATTTGTCAGAATAAAGTCTAATATTTTGTATTGGAATATAACAAAATCCAGCACTCAGCATATTAAAAGCCATTGTTCATTAGCTTTAATTTAATTATGGAATCATTACTCTTTCAAGCACATGCTAACTATATAGTTATTTACTCTATAATGACATTTTAATCAATAAAGGATGGTATGTGCAATGTTGGTCCCTATGCAGAACCCAGCTGGTGGTAGTCTAGTGGATAAATACTGTATGATATTTGCACAATGACAAAATCACCTAGTGATGAATTTCTTTGAATACATTGCCTAGTTAAGCTACATATTTGCTTACTTCCACTGGGCTCTTTCCTAACACTAGGGTGATGGGCAATGGTCTGTGTTGTCGCTTGTCTGCCCACTGAGAACTACAATAAAAACAGAGAGCAGAGTCTGGAGTGACTCATGGACTTGTCACATGGGTAAGAAATAACTTCTATCTTAAGCTTGAGGGTGGTATTTAAATTCAGTGTAATAAAGCTTATCTTTACGGACAGAATGGAAACTAAAAGAAAAAAGAGCAATAATACAATTTCTAAACTGAAATACTACAATTGTATTATTTAGAAATAATACAATTTCTAAACTGAAGGAAGCATTAGCATTTATAATACATTTCTTTTTCTTCCCAAATCTACTCAATTATGCTTAGAAAATGTTGAGTTAAAGTATACGTTTAAGTGGGTTCTTTATATTCAATATCTCTTAAAACTCTTTAACCTACTTTGGACTTTTAAAGTCCATGTGATAAATGATGCTTCCCAATGCAATTGTTCTTAAGCTCTTTTTTCCCTCTCAATCTTAGGTGTCTGGAAATGTTTTTTTGTAAATGTTAAAGTAGGCAATGTCTTCATTTTCCAAATGAAGCTAAATCTCCAAGCAGAGGTTAATATATAATGTATAAATCACAGAACTAGAATCTAAGTCTTTTAATTTCTGCTTCTGCTACACATTATAGTAAGGACAAAAACTGTATTTTTCCTCATAGAGTAATTGTTTTCATAGAGAATTGACAAGTGCAAAGATTTGAAAAAAGTGTATCTCTCACTTCTCAGATTTAAAGTTTTTCTTAGAGAATAGGTAGGAAAATGGGGATAATTTTACTATATGTGTTTTATGAGAGAGAATTTACGTTAGAGGTAAAGAATCAAATAAAATTCAGATAGTAGCATTGGCACCTCTGTTCTTAAGAAAGACTATCGAAAAGCTATTGTTTTTTTGAAAGCCATATATTATTTTGTTCTGAGGTGCTTCCAAATGCCACCTCCTTCAATGAGACCTTTCTGAACTTTCTAGATGAAATGATACATACTTCATCTGCCAACTTGGGAATCTCTATATCTTTTCTCTTTATTTTCCTATGTAAACTGATTCTATTCTGATGTATTTATATATATTTTCCATATTTATTTGCTATTTGTCTATCCTCTTTTCAAACAGAATGTAAACTTCATGGTGTTGGGTAGTTGTCATCTGAAGTATTCCCAGTTTAGAAGTGCTTGGCATGTAGTATTCACTTAGGGAGTATTTGTTGACTTTACAGATAAATTCTTTGTCTCATATAGTTCATATATATATATATATATATATGAACTATATATATATATATATATATCTTACTATCAAATGGATGCAACTTTACAATACTGCTCATGAATTGTTGTATAAGGTAATAGGTAAATTCAGTTACCAAATTTCAGATATTTAAACATTAGGCCATAAAAATAAAACGGTTAAATAAGATTTTCTGGAGCATGTTCTAAGAACAAATGTGAAATAAGTAAAAATTACCCTCTAAGATTTTGTGTAGGTAAAATATTTGCATTGTCCTCCTCTCCCCTAGTTGTCCAAATTCCCTTTGCTTGTGCAAACCACAAAATGTACCTTATTTGAATATACACCAATTTCTAGCATATTCCAAAGTGCTCTACTCTTTGTCTGATTCTGCTGTTTTTTCTTGTTATACCCATTTTCTCATAAATAGAATAGAAGCTCTCATTATTGAGACCCCATAATCTGTGCAGATGTGTACTATGATTTCAACCCCCTTAGCAAACCAGTGAGGACATATTTAAGAACTGCAGTGCTATCATTATCCTTAAAACCACTTTTGTGGGGGAGAACATACACCAAAACAAGACTTTCCCTAAACTTTCAGTCAAACTTATGTCATTTACAGCAACATGGATGGAGCTAGAAGGAATCATGTTAGTGGAAATCAGTCAGAAAGAAAAAGAGAAATATGGAATGGTCTTGTTTATATGAGGGATTTCAGGAAAACAAATAAACAGATAAGAAAAATTTAAAACTGTCAACAGAACTGAAGTATAGTTCAAGGGAGGGGGAGGAGAGTAAAATCGGGGCAGGCAGGTGGAGGTCATAAGAGATAAAGAAGGTGCACGGGTGATAAGGTGATGGGAGAATATTGGGATAAACAACGATGTAATATATAAATGTGTGTATGTATATATATATATATGTGCAATCAAAAAACAGTTTAAAAAAACTAAAAAAATCATTGATGACTCATGTAAAGTTGGTGAATTTATAATGTACATATTGTGATATATCATCATAAAATGTATAAACCAATAATAAAACAGAATATTAAATTTTTTTAAATTGTAAAACTTAAAAAAAATCAACTCAGCTTTTTTAGGAAAGGCTGGAATAAAGCAAATGGTGAGTTGAAATAAAGGAAGGTGATTTCATTAGAAGATTGGGGAAAGCACCTCTATCTATTATCATCTTTTACCCCTAACTCTAGTATCTAATCAAATAGAAATTTGATTACCAAAAAGCAACCGAACAGGGAAAGGTGTCTGTTTAGGTCAAATCAGAAAGCAATCCTCTCTGGTTCTAATGCATGTTCTGAAAACCCTGATCCGTGTCCAGGACTAGTAAACACATTAAACATCAACCTTGAAAATTCTGAGAGTGAAAGAAAGGCTGAAGACCCCTCAGAATCTTCAGATCCCAAGTGTGTTCCATTACTAAGTGAGATAACTCTTGGATAAATGACTGAAGTGATTAAGTGAGAAAGTCAGAATTCCTTTCTCTTAATATTTGCTCTTCTCCAGGGAATTTCTTGTGTTGAGTTAGAGAAATTATTTAATATATAGCTCAGTTTTCACTATCATCATAGTTGATGAGTTTTAATTAATTCATCTTACTGACTGCACTCTTTAGATAGTACTTCCTTTCTGAATGCAAGCAACAACCAAAAAGATGACACATTTTGTCTTCTTTTTACATCCAAGTGTAAATAATGATGATAACCTCTTGCTATGTGGGAGGCTGCTGTCTAGTGTGATCATTAAATTACAGCTCCTGTATTGTGTTCTCCTTGGTTAATGTGCATCCTAATTCGATAGACTAAATTGTATGTGATGCGGAAAATTCCTATTTGTACTTACAAAATATAGTTTAGCAAATTGCTCTGTGACACCATTCATTTTATTTCATGAACGTTGGTGGTGGAAAATGAATACAGTAAAGAGACCAAACTCTTAAACATTCACTTATGACAAAAAAACATAACTAAGGGTGCTAGTGTTATATCACCCACTTCACTGTAAAGAAATAGATACATAAAGGTTGATAATCTTCTTTTACATGGAGCATCGCGTTAAGGATACAATCAAAGACAAAAATCGCCTCCCTGAGTCTTCCAAGTGGGTCACACGCCTGAATTCAGCCACCACATTCCAAATGGTCGCTTTTTGAGCCAAACTGGTTCAGTGACTTACCTCGGTGCTTGTTTAGTCCCTGATAGGCACATGCTCCCTCCCCCACCTGCACATTCAGGGAACACAACAGTTGTTAGTGTTGTGCACCGTGATATGTACGTTCCGACAATGAAACTGATCTTGAGAACCATGATTCATATTTTATTGCCACCTTTCTGGGTTGTTTTTATGGCTGGTTTTATTACTTCCATCTATTTATTCAGAAGGTGTCATTTTGAAAATATAAACTTAAAAATGAGAAAGCAGTGGAGGAGAAAAATAGAACCCGTGCTCCTTTGGAATGAGTTTAACAAACTGTATATTGCAGAATGTTTCCACTCTTCTCTATTTATTTCTCTGAATGTTCTCCCACTCCACACCGAGAAAGAAGCATGTTGTAAATAAAAGCAGAGACCAACAGAACTAGAACTGTTAGAATTAACTCATCAAACACCGTCAATGTGCAGGTGAGCAAACTAAGCTCTAGAGCAGGTGATACAGTGATTTGCTAAACCAGCTCCGCCCCCGCACCACTCTGGCCAGCTCCCCTCTGCTCATCTCTGTGCCTCCCAGAACAGGTGCACAGGAAATCCGCAGTGACAGATAGCAAACCCATCGACTGTTCGCACTGTATTCGGTATGGTGCTGTGGGGACAGAGAAGAGGAATTAGAGGAAAGGAAAGATATTTTTACCTAAAGGGAGGTTTGCTGATCTCATCATTGCTCAGCTTAACTCCTGGCAAAATGGAAAAAGCCTCAGGGTGTGTGAAAAAAAGGAGACACTTGTTCTGTTTTCTTTCATGAAGTTGTAATATTTCACAGGACAAGAAGTGGTCTTGCTACTATGATACATTTGCTTATTAAGTGTGTATGTATACAGAGCTAAACTGCAGAAAAACAGGATAATTTGAGGAAAATATTAATTGAAATGAATAGTTTTAGCATTTGTATTCACCACCATGTATACACAGGCTTCTGCTCTGCAAAGTGGGATAATAACCTCACATCATGGTTGAAACAACCAGAGACAAACTTGAGATTATGGAAATTACTTGACTGCCTAGATACAGTTGTTACATAATCAGTTTTTATCATTTAAGAACATCTTTAAATTTAAAAAGATGTCTATCTGCAAAAGTTTAAAATATGGAAATATCTAATGTAAAATGGACACATATTTGATTTATTATTTCATGTGCAGTAAATTTTCTTAGGCACCTGTCTTATTTCTGGGCTACCTCTGAAAGTGAATTGAGACACTTTCAAGAAATACTTTATAATATTGGGAACAATGCATCTTTCTCTTAAAAACTGCAGCTCATAATTATCTGCTGTCTTATGCCCTACAAAATCTACTGGAAGTAGTTGTCTATATTTTGATTCAGCTAAAATAGTCATTTCTATTCATAAACTATGATCCCAATATTCTATGCTGCTTACTACAGGGATGAGTAACATTTAGTTTTCGATATTGTGAACTTTTTCCTCAATCGTGTGGCAATCCTTACCCAGAATAACAGCATCAGGAAGTAATTGTAAAACTGGAAAGTAATGCATATCTTTAAATCCTTGACTTAAAAAAAATCAGTGATGTTAAAACAGACTTATTGTACACTAGAAAATTGCTGTAAGTCACTGAATATTGAATTGATATATGTTAGAGGATGTATAACAATTTTTTTAAAAAATCAACCACTTTATACTTTAACATATATAATACTACATAATACATATTAAGCAGACTTATAAGCATAATCTACATTTATGCATATTAATGTATATAGAGGGGACTCTCAGAGGACAATCTTGGTAGCTACAGAAATGGATTCCAGGACATAACATCTGATGTTCTCAGATAAAATGTAAGTAAAGTCAGTTCTCAAGTTGTCATTGTAACATAATCCAATTATGTTACAAAAATAGTTATTTAAAAGTAGTGCATATTATTTACATAATGTATTCATGCTGTGTTCAATATTTGGGAATTTTTCTTAAGGCATGTACTTGTTGATTCTATTTTACTTAATTCAACAACAATTTCCTGATTTCTACTACATAGGAAAAACTATATATCTCACTTCATGACATGATAAAAAGCAGTTCATGTTGCACCCATTCTACCATGCATAAACACTGCTTTGTTTAGCTTCCTTAATTCGGCTGTCTCTTTAGAGATTTGCTGTCTTCTTCCCCTGTTTCAATGTTTGGATGTTACGGCTCCACTGGCAGACTCTTCCCTTCTAGAATAGTTCACTGAACTGTAGCTGTGTGGAAATTGATTGGGGGGTATGTGTTGCTTGGCACTCACTTACTGCCAACCAAGTCATCAGTATGGCTCCCACACAGCTGGCTCCTCTCAAGTCCACCCTGAGATTCTCTATCAGAGACATCCATGTGAGAATGTGTGGTCTGGAGTTAGGACACTGGGTCCTTGTCTTTTTTTTTTCCTTTTTTTTCAGATGGCACTGGAGCAAAATCTCTAGGAAACATCTGAGATTTGAATGAGCAATAAAACTAGAAAAATTAGTACTCTATCATCACCAGTTGATGTGCCTATAAAAACTTGGAATAAGTTTTTATACTTATACTGAGGACACTGAGGATAAGCCCCCCCAAACTGGTCATGGAATCATACTGGATGCAGCTGCAGCAGATTGGGTGCTATCAACTTTCAGGTACCCCTTGGAATACGGTATTTTTTATTTCAGTATATCTTCCAAGCTTCAATATGAATAAACCTAGGACAAAGCACACTGAGAGAGTAATAGTTCCATCTGACATCACCATAATGTGTACAGGAGGTGAGAAAAGTTCACAACAAGACATTCATACCCATGATATGTGCACGAATTGAGCTAGGTACATGCACAGACATTCCAACCATTCCAAGCTATTTAATGAAGCTCAGTTTCATATCTTTGTTTAGATAAAGTACCGCCTAGTTATGCACAATCGTAACTATGACTACACATTTCATTAAGAGAATATGTTTTCTCTTCACAAATTTTAATTACATCCAAATTAGTAAGTAGGATATTATTAAAAGGAATCAAAGACACTAAGTGGTTCAATAAATAAAAATAAAGAACAAAAAACAACAATTTGGGAGCAAAGCAAGTGGCCTTAGTAGCCTTGGTAACAAATTAATTCTCTGGTGAAATCATTCAAAAAATTTGACATAAAGTCATGTAGATTGTGTGTGTACTTATGCACTTAAAATATTAGAAATCATAATCAGAAATTAACTTTCTTGCAATTTGAGTTCCTATTTATTTAGAAGTATAAAGAGACAAAAAGATAAAAGTTCAAATTATAAGCTCATTCCTGAAAATTTACTAAAAACATTAAAATCTAATTTGATGAAAAAAAAGTTTTACTACTGACATTTATCTGGCTTTTCTGTTGTGTTTGTTGTTTTATTGTTATTGACATAACCATTTTCTAAGCTTCCTCATACGTGTGGTCCAAGAGTCAGTCAAAAGTCAGCATTTATAAAAGCTTTATAGGAGCATATTGTATAGATCTTAATTTGTTTTTAAGTATCTGGATATTTTAAGTTCCTCTAGTTTTATCAGCTTAGAGATAATCTAGCAAATTATTGCTATGACCAATCAGGTTAGCCAAATACAATAAGGTAAATTATTAAAATATGAAATGCATATTTATCTCACTTAAAATTTGAAAATGCTTGAATAGAAAGTTCATTGAATCCCACATACATAAGTCTTTCAAAGCTCATTTGTTCTCGAAAGTTGAAATACACAGTTTGGCTTCAAATACAGCAGAGAGACATTAAATAAAGACTATAGAATCACCAAATTAAAAATGATTGCTAATACTTTAGCACTCTAGAAAGCCAAGATTAAGGAGTAAAATGTATTTTAGTGGATATTTATAGTCAATCTTACAAAGCCCTGTATCAACTGAGAGAATTCTATAAAATTAAACATTTTGTCTTTGGACATAAACACATTTTGAAAAATTTAGGTATCTTATGTGGAGGACAAACAAATTGATTTGGATTTGTGTAAGAATGATGTTTGCAGTAAGACTAAACAGTACCCTGAAGGATGAAGGTAATTCATAAGGAAACACTTTTGAATATAAATACTATATCCAGTTTTAAAACACACATAATGCACTGTACTTGTGATCCTGTGATAATCATATTCACTTGCCGCTCTGCTTTTTTCTTCACCTCCCATTCTCCTAATCACAGCACCATAGAATGAGAGGAACATAGCCTAACCCCTTCACTTTACAGACGAGAAAATAGAGCTAAAATAAAATTTAAAATACAATAGGGCAATCCAGTGGGAAAATTCTCTAAGCAGTTAAGAATAATATGCTTAACATGGAGACCTTGATTTCTGTCATTCTCCTTTGTGATAAAAGTAACTCTGCTGTGCTGGAGATAAATCTGAAAGTATACCCTGAAAGTACAAAGACAAGGAAATAAATAAGGAATTGTATTCGTTGCAAAGAATATGCAAGTTATATTTTGGCTTACATTACATGAGATTGTCACAAAATTAAAGAGCAACGAGTTTGGTTTTAGGAAACTGAAACTCAATTCCAGTTCTTTCAAACCCCTATTGGTTAATTTGTGCTCTCTTGGCCTCTGTTTCCTTACCTCTAAAATGGACATATTAATTACCTGCTCTGTCGGTGTTACAGAGTACTATTAATGTCTGTGTTACTTAGAAATCTATATTGCTGTAGGTCAGACTTTATGCCAAACTGAGGTTCTGGAGGATAGTTACTTGATAAACATTGAAACTGAGCGATGCTTTGAGTAAGTCATACCTGTAACCATTTCTCACTGTTCGAATGACAACTGGGCCCTCCTTCACATTGCTTAGAAGCCTCCGTCCTACAAAAACCTGTCTGGAGCATTTTAAACCAATAAATACTTCTGTGAGTCCTCAGCACGAATACCTACCTTCCACAGACTGGTTCTTTGAAGTGTTTTTCTTACTCATTTACATATCATTTTTCAATTGCATTTTGTCCTTGGAAACTTGTCTTCTATTGCTCTGGGTTTTTCAAACAAAGCAACAATAATGACATAAAAGAGCAAAGGCAACAAGTTTTGCACCTCAAGAGCTACCAGAGCTGGCGAGCAGAGTCAACAAAAACCAGACAACCAATGCCTGTCAAAATGACAGGGAGGAGACGCTAATATAACTGGACTCCTGGCTTACAAAGGAGTTAAAAATGAAACAGCGCCAGTTAAAATCAATATGAAATTCTATAGGCTGCCTTTACAAAGAAATCAAGGCAAGCATAATATGATCTCTGAGACTCACTCTTGGAAAGAAATGATCACCCTTTCGTGCAGCTCTAGCTAAATGCAAAAGCCGAGTCCTCCTGAAAGCCCACCCCCCACCCCACCCCCACCCCAGCCCAGCCCCACCTAAAATGGAATTACTGCAATCAAGCACTGTGGTCAGAAGGCCATGGATGAGATTGATGAGGTTATCAAGAGACAAATAAGGAGAGAGCCTTATACAAATTGCTGAGCAGAAAAGGGAAACATGGTCGCGTAGCGTCTCATTAACAGTGTACTTTGGAAAGATAGACTCAGATTTCAGCTTAACCTATCAAACATGCACCCTAATGACACAAGAGCAGGAAGGAGCTCAACGTTCCCTCTCAATATCTCCCATCCATCAGATTTTGTTTTCTGGGTGATGATCACAAGTCCCCGTTCGGATGACGTCAGTGCACTCCCGCTAACTTCCGCAGTTCCACTGGGCAGCCCTGAGTATGAAAAAAGCAGACAGATCCTATCAAGCAGCTTGGTGACTGTACTTGATAGTACTATATTCTATACTTGACATTTGCTGAGAAAATACATCTTTATTGTTCTCACAAGACAAAAAGGTAATTATTTGAGGCAATTATGGATATGATAATTAATTTGATTGATGTAATCATTTCACAATGCATACATGTTAAATAACTTCTTATAATTGAGGTATTTGCAATTTTTTGTCAGTTGTACTTCAATAAAACCAGTAGAAAATTAAAAAAAAAAGCAGAAAGTAAAGCAGATATCCACTTCACCTAGTCTCATGCCATGTATTTAGAAAACAAGCTTCATCGTAAACCAGAGACATTGACAAGTCAAAGGATTGACTTTTTAGTAATCTTTTGTCAGTCTTCATCCTTGCTGACTTCTTTGGAATGGTTGAAGCTGCTACTTTGGACCAAAACTTCCAGAGCTTTCTCCAAAGCTTTTTCCAAAGTTTTCTCCCAGTTGGGAGAAACCCCAGTCTGAGCTCCAGCTTGGAGTCTTCATTTTACAGCTGGAAAGTTGAGGTCCAGTGAGACTGTGTGCCTGACTTTGAAAGGTAACATTGGAGTCCAGGCAGGAATCCATCTTCCTGTTTTTTTAAATCTCACCCAGAGATTTTCTCCTCTCTTTTCTAATGTTAGCATATTTCTAATTTCACCAAAGCAACACATGATGACCACAAAAACTTGTAGTTCTCATATTTCCCATTAAGAAAACCGATAAAATTAATGATAGCATATATTGCTGTATAAAGCACACATACACACACACACACACACACACACACACTAAAACACACATGAAGTAAAACTTTTCCCACAATTGCAGTTGACTCAAGAAAAAAAATTTACTTTAGAGATGGCCCAAGTTCTAGTTTATTCTTTGAAAATGTTGTAACTTTATAGATTTTCAAGTGTTCTAAAATATTTCTTCGAGGATGACCTTGGGAATACAATGCTAGACTGACAATAATGTTCATAATTGAACCTAGTTATCAATATAGATTTTACCAGAACCTTTAAAAAGATCACTTTATTTGAGTTAAAAGATTGGTTTTGTTCTTCACTGATACCTAACCAAGGGAAATGGCATCAGAGGAAAAAATTAAGAGTCAAATATTTTGACCTGTTTAAGACAATACCTTGGTCTTGCCTTAATAAGCAAATCAGTGTCTGCATTTTTAAAATCTCTTTACTTAAAGGAGAAATGGAAAAAAAGCAACCTATGTAATTTGTCCTTGCAGCAGAAGAGAAAAGTCATCACTTTCCTTCCTTTTCAATTCCTCTGTAGAGTTGTGAGGCCTTCCTGGAAAGCAGGATGGTAAAGATGCTGTTCAGAGAAGAAAGTCCTTCTATGTGGAAGCTGCAAAATCCAGAGAAGCTCATGGTGGAAATAAAATCCTAGAGGAAGACGAACAGCACCCTACAAATAAATTACTCCCAAAATTAGGTTTTAGGGGGTATATACATATAAGATCTCCTATGCCTTTTCCTATTTTCTTCCCTTTTCCCTGAGTTAAAAATCTCATTCTCATCCATTCCACATGTTTAGGTATCACATCTTTACTATTTTGGAAGTGATATAAAACATCAGTAGAGTAAAAAACAAAACTCAAATTGACTTAAATTGAAAAGCAAACAATAGTCTACATAGTTTCTAGAACTGAAGAACACATTTATTTTAAGTCTTATTCTGCAGGCTGTTATATCATAGTTAACAATATTTGTGATATATGACTTGAGAGAGATGAGTGTGTTTTTTTTAATTGCAGCTTCACTTTTTCCTGTAAAGATGATTTTGATAAGTGATCTTCTTTGAAAGTTGGGAACCTAGGGGAAGATTAATCTAGCCTAGTAGAGGAACTAAAGTGGCAAAAATTGATTAAGGCATTAAAATATCTACAGTATGTCTAGAAAATATGAGCTGTCTCTAAATGGTCCCAGTAAATCACAAACCAAACTCAAAGGAAGCAGTTAAGAAGATCTTGCCTGAGTAATAGAAAAGTTTTCAGGGTAAAGTATTTGAAAGTGTCATTTTATTTTTATGCACTGTGCAATCAGGAAGAAATATTTATATAGCCACAACCCTTCTTGCACTAGCTTTTTAAGGAAAGAAAAAATAATCCTAATGCTCTGGTAGTATTTATTTTATAGATAACATGTAAATAATCTACTGTCCACATAGCTGGCCTCATTGTTTCCTCTACCCTGTCTTTACCTCCCCTAACTTTGTATTTCTTTTCTAGGATTAGAAAGATGGTCTGAATTGCAATATTGAAAAATAATGTTACTTGGAAAGGAATGACAGTTAAAAGACCTTGTGGGGAAAAAGAAAGAAATTTTTTCTCAGAGGTGGGAAAGGCTTGAAACTTATTTTCTTTATAAGATAAAACAAGCCATGTATGACTTCACAATATTGGTCTAGGGAGAGAGCAGAAAAGTTGTGAGCATTTGGGAGATTTCAAAGTAGGTCAAAACAACCTAAAAATAGAATGGAAATCAGAGTTTTCTCACTTGAACTTGGTTCACAGTAGTTCTCTCACATCTCTTTATTTAACTCTTCCTTGATCTTGTACAAGTCTTCTCCCATATTCTTTACAAAGCCAGTGCTAAATTAACTTCAGTCCTTCACTCTGAACAGATAAAGTCATCATCTATTTTCCTTGGGGAAAATAACCCATCAGAGTGAAGATCTCACATTGTCCCTTCTCAGAGTTTTCTCCGTTTTGGAATACAGAGAAACAAAGCAAAGGAATCAAAATGCTAAACCAAAACAAACCCTAGAAATATGATTCTAAAATTGAGGTTATGGCCAAGGAGGAGTTGGAATGGGTGGGGTCAGTGAACTGTGGTAAAGGATTATAGGTACTTTGGTTGTAGGTGTGTTGTGGCAACATGTACCTGAATACCTGTGAATTCAGTCCTGTAAATTAGATACAGTGTTGTAAACCATTGTTACTGAAAACAATAGAATAAAAATAGAAAAGAAGAAACAAGATATGACAGAGAGGGGCTTGGAGACAATGACCAGTAATAAGGAGGCACAGAATGAATACAAACATACATGAATGGGCTACCCACAACAAAGATACATCTGGAAAGTTAAGCACAGGCCACTGTGTCCCAGAAAAACAGTTCTACACTGGGCAAAAGGACATTGCTCCAGGAAAGAAAAGGAAGAATTCAATGGGCTAAATATTGACTAATAACTGGTAGTGAAAGAAGTCACGAAGTGATGGGGTGGAGGGGGGAGGGGGGCAAATGGATGGGAAGGGGGGGAAACACCCAAAAAAGGCAAGAAAAGAAGAAATGTAAACAAATTGTATAAATTAAACAAACAAACAAACACACACACTTATCTTTCTCCAAAAGAAAATAGTATCTGACCCCCAAATACCTTTCAACAGGATGCATAGCTTGCTAATTATCACCTAGCACTCTTCCTCATGGTGAGCTTCTCTCTTTTTGTCCATTACCCTCAATAACATACTGAAGAAAAATACTTTTTTTTCCACTCAATTCTGGATTTCTTTTCTTTTCTACTATTTTATTTCTCTTCCTGCTTCCTGACTAGACTTTTGAAATAACAATCTCTTTGCTTCTACATTCTATCCAATGTTTCCATTCTGACTCTAAAATTGACTCTCTCCATTCACTAGCTCAAGAAAATTAAATAATTTCTTTTATCCATGATCTATTTTTTTTGAATATATAGTAATTGGTATAAATCTCTTCATAAAGTTAATATGCTTAAAATTTCCCAATATTTATTCTGCAGCTGAAATTTATTCTTTAATACTGTTATTCACAAGTCTAAACATTTAACTAGTATGGTGAGCTCAGAAGTTTAATTAGTCTGAGATGGAATGAAGTTTTTCTCTAATACTATAAGTAACCTTCTATTATAGTCAAAGAATTCAAAGCATTCTGCTCCAACTGTCTTCTGAGAGAAGCTTCCACATGAACCACTTCTTAACAGATCTAGGCAGGTCCAAACATGCCTTAAATACTGTTTCTGTGGTGGAGGCAGAAGATTGGTCATCCCCTATCTTGACATTGGCTGCCAAGAAACCAGAAATACCATGGTAAAGTAAGATAAAATACACTCTCAGGCAGGCTCAGCAGAAGATGCACTGAATATCTTTTTAAAGTGATGCACTTTATTAATGGATCATAGGAGATTTGCTCCAGTAGGAAGTCCTGGAATTAAAAATTACTCACCATGACCCTGGAGATCCGGGTCATAGTTACCTAGACTAACTTCAGACACAGAGGCACAAATTTTTCTGAATAATTCAATTACTTATTTCTCCTTAATATATCACAATACAACAATCTCTGTTTTATGAATGAAAGAATTATCCTCTCTGGAATCAGCAAGTCATGTTATATATAAATTATTCACATAATCTAGATTATATATAATATGACATATATTATATATGTGAATTATATATATAATGTGATATGATATATAAAATATAATTTTATGTATTATATATTATATTTTATATATAAATATAATTTACATATAATATAATTTTATATATTATATATAAGCCACATTATATGTAATATATAATGTATATATATAATGTGACATATATTATGTATATATATGATAACTATGTGTTTATATGTATGTGTGCATGTGTGTATACCTGGCAAGAAAAAGTGAATTTTTGCAACCATATTTATTCTGCTCCTTGAAGAATTATTTGTTATAATTGAAAATATGTATAAATTAAATGGTTAATAAAAAGGAGATTGTTTACATCACAAACTATATCCATCAGGTCCCATGAGATTTGGCATCTTCACCAACTTTTCTTTTACCAATCTTTAGTCTCCAAGATGAGATATAGGCAGTTTCCAGGCACAGTTATACTCCTACTCAGTCAACCTTTATCAGTTTACTGAGAAAAGGTTTAGAACAATTTAGAATATTTATTTCTCAATCATCAATCTTTGCTTCTCCTCCCAAGTTTATGTCTGAGTTAAATATTGATAAAATAACCATTCTGTTAATTTTCCTAAAAGATCTTTATCATAATAGCAATATTATAATTAACATTACTAGAAATTAGTTATTAAAAGTAGACCAAATTATCTCAAATTATCTGATCAGAATTTTTTCAACACTCTTACACTTGAGTTTTTCTGTAAACAGCTTAATGCATTTCTGAATAATTTGTTACCAATATTCTTGTGATAACAAAAATAAATATTTTTTTCTTTACATTAATAATAACATAGAAATATATATTTTCAAGATCTAATTCTTATAATTCAAAATTCTTAAGAAGTTAGTTCCATTATTATTTCCTTGTAATGGAAAAGAAAATTTTCAGCAACAATGATACCAAAATAACATTAACTTTATCTTCCCTCTCATTTCTCATCACTATCCTCATAATAATTTTGCTTTTTTTTCCACAACAGTCTATTTGTCAAGAGCATGCTGATTTTTTGGTTATGTCTACACATTTGGTTTTACTCTTTATCACACTGGTCCATTGTTGATTCAGTTTTACAATAGTTAAATCACATGTGTTTTGAGAGCAAGTTAAGAACACACACCTTATTTTACTGTGATAAATTATTTTGTTTAACTACATCTAATTTTCATAATGCTGAAGGATGGGCAGTACACTAATAGAATATTTTCTAAAAATAGAACACTTTTATAAAAATCATCAGTTCCAACCTCTTCAAATGACCCTCAGTTTTTATAAAAGAACATACGTGATCTTCCATTGTCATAGGAGAAATTCCAGTAAGGATGTAGGAGAAAGTAACAAAAGCTTGGTTGTACTCTGATTCAACCTTTATAAAAATAACTTTCTTATTTTATTACATCTAACGCTTTATCCTTGTCTCCTGATGTGGGTTCTAACTTAAATATCTTGACCTTTTAAGATATATTTTCTATATTTCACATCAAAGACCTTTCAGATCAAGGGAGCTAAATCATATGTAACTATCTTTATAGTAAAATATTTCCCAAGCCAATACTATATGTGACTTAATAATAGACTCTTCTACAACAAACACGAATAGAAAGATATTCGCTTTTATAGATGAAGTACTTGTCTGCAGAAGATATACAGCTGTCCATTAATAAATACTGAAAATACCTTTCTAAGTTCTGAGTTGTTTCATTACAATATAATTCATTGTGTTGTACAATACATCCCTTTGACATAGTGTAATATTCTAATAACATAAATATTAAAGTAGCATAGTTATTACTGTTAGTATTGCCACACCCTGTGGAAAATACAAGCTTTTGTTGAAAATGATGGTATGGAAGGAATGCACATTCTGTAAACAATGCACCTGAGATAGCTGAAGCACACTGGACAAAACTACCAAGGCTTGCAGGGATATTTTCTTTCCTCTTTCTTGAAAGTTTTCTTTATTTTTAGGGCAGGTATCTTATTACACATAGGTTGGATATTGATGCAATTCATCAAAGATGAACAAATCAGCATCATCACACAGTCAATTCCTAGGAAAAGGTGATTTCCCCCTCCCCCTTTGTGGACCTAAGAGAAAATATTTAATGATGTCTTTGTGCTCTCTCCTAAGTAGATACCCTTTGGAGGTTAGTTGAGGGCGTTACCTCATGGGAAGTGTTATTGTTAAAGTGTTGGTTTCTCTACCTTTTTCTCTGAATAACTCCATATACAGCCACATGTCACCATATGTGGAGCATATCATATGTCATCAAAACAACTGCTGGTAGTGGGTGATGACAGAAAGATCATTGATATAAGGAAGGAATCCTTTCAACTGTGCATGGACTGACCAGTATTCATTATATAAGCAGAACAATATGTAAGGTAGATTGCCATCTCCATTGCCCACTCCTCATATTTTATACCCTCAATAACCAACTCAACTCCCTGCCCACCAACACATACATGCACCATGACATAAGACTGATTATATTTCTATAAGGAGTAATTTGCTTTTGGCCTTTCACACCAAGAATCTCACTTGATTGAGATTTTTTGTAAATATGTGAAAAAATTAAGGAAGTCACTGATGAATATTTTTAATTCTGTTCAGCTGATAAGCTTGATTTATCAACCAATAATATGAAAGATGTCTCTGAAATCTTGCATTCCCCCCATCCTAGCAGTACCCCCCCCAAAGTGAGCCAAAGAGATGATCTGTTTAGAAGGTTGTGCACATCTTTACTTAGCTTAGTAGTAAGACTTATATTGAGCGTGTTGATGTTGATTTGGTTTTCACTTGGTTGTTTTGTTTTTTCTGTTTGTTTATGTTTTTGTTTCTGGTGCTGATCTGCTGTGTTGTAAATAATCTTAGCACAGAGATTGGGGGGGGGGGGAAATACAATAAAGCTTTAAGAGTGAAAATTGCCCAGATGCCTCACGAGAGGTTCAGGCTAGTAATGACAAGAAGACACAAACCAATTGTTTATTTTTTCCTGCCTCCAGCAATATTTTTAGCTTACCACATATCTTTTTCATATGGATGTGATTTTTCCCTGATGAAAAATATATGCTAAGAAGAAGAATGCCTGCAATTAACTAAAATAAAAGAGCAACTACAGCATGTGCTCTGTGGCGCAAAAGGGCTCTTTGTGAAGCGACATTGCTCCAGGAAAATTCCTTTCTCTAACTGTGATGCATTTGCTTCTATTCTGCATTGTGAACCTCCCGAAAATAGAAACTTTATGTTTAATTGATTTATTTGTAATGAATCTGGCTCGGGGTAAAGACTCTTTGAAGCTGATTGATTACTGCAACAAGCTTAAGATTTCATACCACAACAAACCTTTTTGTACTAATAAACAGTGGGACAATAAAGCTCTGGGGCATGGTGTTTCCCTTCACATTAAAGTGAGGATTTGCAACTTAAGTATGTGAGGGACATAGTTTATGTGCTCCCAAGAAGCAGACATAATGAACTATTTCTTTTAATGGCAGATTATCCCTGTTTCTATTTCCTGGAGTGAAGACCTTGCAAATTGATGTATCTGTCCTCTGAGGTTTTCAGAGAGGCATTATGGCATTTTAAAATATTAATATGAGAGTACATTTAGCTGAAAGTAGCTAGTCTAGGAGTCTCATGTGGCTGCAATGCGGGTCACCAGAGACCTCCTGTCTCTCAAGGCAAATGATTTACTCTAAGTGTATCATTAAGATACACTTTTTGGGAATTTATGATGGTGCTTTTTCACCAAGTTATACCTTTTCCATAAAAATTTAAGTAGTTTATGCTATTTTGCCTCACTCTTATTCCTTAAAAAACTGGTCAGTGTCACGGGCAATGGTAAGTGCCACCTCCTTCACTGCCACGATGGTTTGGGCTGAACATTGATTAAGTAGGACTAGATGTCACATCTTGTTATAACTTTGCAGAGCAGAATACTACTCTAGGAGATTTGAAAAGGACAGCAATTATCCCTCCAATGGGGAAAAGGGAAAGGGAAAGTGCAGGTAAATACAGACTCAATGCATGAGTTGGATGATAGAAAACAGAAAAATACTCATCTCATCCATAGATACCAAGGAAATTATGCAGGAAAGTTCTTGTGACTATTAATTTTTAAAATAATCTCTATATACTTTTAAAGTTCTCTTTTAAATAACAGGTGATTTGCTGGCTTAACCTCTGGTTTATTTTAGATTTTAAGAAATCAGCTTAACCAAGCCTATTTGAGATAGGAAGAGAAAGTGACTTAGCTCTCAGTTCTTTTGTGTTTGTTATCCTCAAATATCCATTGCAACCTGATGTCATAAAAAAAAAAAAAACCTTTTCTCTACTGCTGTGAGAAGAGTTGGAGCTGCAGTCTCTCTACAATTTCGTCAATTCTTAAGAATCTTTTTATGATTTGAACTATAACCCCTAAAATAAATATAGTGATACAAACCAACTTTATCTCAATTAAAATTTTTTCTCAGTTGTCTAAATGATTCAAGTAAATATGGTGAACTTTAATGTTGTATCTTTGAGAGATTGTGTACAAATTCATCTCAATCCCTGCCCTCAGTTTGACTCTGAAGTTACTTCAGCATAAAGATACCTCAGTTCTATAACATTATCCCCCCAGGCACTGTGATATCTTAATAACAGACTAGAACAGAAGCATCTGTAGTGCATTTATTTGTCTTTGTGTGATCATGGAGGTTAATCTTAAAACTTCTATGTTGAAAGATATGATTTCATTGAAAGATTAGAAGAAAAAGGAGAAATCTTTATTTTAATTAAAATAGTAAGGCATGTAGAACACAATTTACAGTCAAGGTCTTGTTTTTGTTGTTGCTGTTTGTTTGTTTCTGTCAGAGTACAAACCATTTTATTAATTTATTTAAGTTAGAAGTTCATTTTTCATTAGAATAGAGCTAACTTTACCAGAGTAAATATTAAATTTCTTAAATGTGACTCTAGTATTTTCTCTGTGAGGAGATGACCAGTGTGTTAGTGATAAACCTTCAATAGCAGAAGAACAAGTGAAAGTTGCAGAGGTTTTCTTTTCTAGCAACATTTCTTAAACTAGTCTCCTTACCTTATTAAGATATGTCTTTAAATACTATTTTCAAAGAGTGTTGCAAACTTCCTTCCACAGGGATTGCATGATTCCTGTATATGTATTCTAAAAAATGTTGTAATTTCCTCATAAATTCCTGCAAAATGACAAGAATGATGAGTGAAGAAAAAAAAAATCTTATGGACTGAAAAAATTCTGCTTGTTATACATGTTAAAAAATCCTAGTTGATGTCTTCTATAGGCTGTTTACAAGTATCATCAAGAAAAAATACACAAAAACATTGATAGATGTCACTTTTAATAACTATAATCTTTACTTAACATAGAAATAGGTATGATGTATTTTAAAATTAGATTAAATATTAAATGAAATATTAATACACTCTAGAAAAATATTTAAAACATTCATATTTAAATTTCTAATTAAGTATATGATTTTAGGAAAATGATTTATATTTAAAAATCCAAACTAGTGGAGTCTAATCATTAGCCTTGTTTGCCTCCACTTGACTAACCAGATTTTATTACTTTCTGTCTAGACCAGATTCACCTGATACTTAATTGATACAAACATTTTGTATTTTTATCTTAATTTCCATTTAGAGAACTCCTAAGCTCTACAGACATTACCTCATTCAAATGTTCATAGTGAGGTAGAGAGGTAACAAGCATTAAATGCTGATGAAATTGCTAATATTTACATAGTACTTTTTTTTCCAAAAAGTTCAGAAAATTTCTTTGAAGTGTGTTGCCTGATTCATCACAAGATAAAAATGATGGAAATTCAAAGAAAGAATTGTTGACCCTAAAGTCAATGTGATTTTCTCAATATATGTTGCTTCTGAAATGTCTTAGAAAATAAGAGATACACTAAGCCGAGGATTAACAAATCAGTATTTAACTGGATTTATTTTGATAAATTTATTAATATCTTTATGAGCATATCCCTAATTTTTCTGTTCCTAGCACCACTTATGCTCTGAATGACACATTTTTACTCAAGTTAGTTTACCTCCTTGAGTGGCTACTAAGCAAGTATTTTACAGTTTAGAAGTTAGAAGACCCAGGAGTAATTACCTTCTGGGTTTCTCTTAGTTTTATCTTCCTCAAGTACTGAATTTTCCTTAGTCTCAGTTTTCTCAGAGAAAAATGGCAATGTAAAATATGCCTTAGATCTTAGCAAGGTTGTTTGGGGGACCAAATAAGCTAATATTTGGGAAAGCAAGTTGTGAAATATAAAATATCTTCCAAATATTATATTTATTAATGTGATAGTACCCATCATGAAAAGTCTTGCTTCCATCATTAATAAAGTAGCACTGCATCTCACACCCATCATTCATATCACCACTGTTGATATGCTAAATTAAACTAACTTGAAAGTAAATAATAAATAATTTTAATAGACTTTATAGTAATAATAGTAGTACTTATTGAAGGACTGCAATCTGCAGTGGGTTATTGTATAAATCAACCAATTTAATGTGCAAAAAAATATTTTTCTAATTCTAGCTGATATTATTTAAGGAGTAACTATATTAATTTATTTAATTTATATTTTCCTAAAAATACTATGAATATCTTCCCCCAGCTGAAAACTCTAGTCTAGTTTTTTTTTGTTTCATAGCCACTTAGTTATCTTGACCAAAGTTCAGTGACATTGGATAATTGGTTAGACATCACTCACCCTTCCTCATCATGATAGAAAATTAAAAGTAATCAGTAAAAAATGATAGTTAAAAAAATTAGTATTTGTTAATTTTATTTGGGCCACCCAATGTGAACCTAATATAAATCAAGTGCAGCTAGAGAATAAAGAATCTGAGGAAAATTGAGCTTCCATAATATATTTTACTTACATTTTTAAGACTGTAAATTAGTGAACTACTTTGAAGTTGTAAAAATATTATTTCCCTCATATTATCCCATTATTTTTAATAGGATAGTTGAAACTTTGCCATACAACTCCTACTGGGAGATTTAGAAATTGTTCTGTTTCCATTTATAACCTAAATCTGTTGCCTGTTCTATTGACCAAGAACCTACAGGATTCATTGCGTATTTAGAGAATCACCTAAAAGTAAAACAAACCAAAAATACAATTATGATCATTATTGGTAAATGGGCTCTCATGAATTATACCTGAACTTTCTCAAATTAAATTGTTAAACAAGAATAATTTGAGATAATTTCCAATCAAATGGTAGACCCAACTCTTACTGACCTGCTACATGTAGTAGCTATTCCATTTACATCTTTGAGTCTTTTATTTTTTCATATTGGATAGAGGAGCACAGGTGAAAAAGGGGGTAGTGATCTGTTTTGTTCTAGGCCAGTAAAATTAAAATTATCCATAAGGAAATTCTGGTCACAGCAACCTCAGCTTTAAAAAGAACACCACGGACAAATGTGCAAGTGGATAAAAATACCTTCTTCATTCATAAGAAAAAGATGGGGGTGGGGCAAAGCACCCACAGATCAAAGTAGAGTTGACATCTAAAGCTTATTAATAAATCTTATCATTTGGTAAAGAGAAGTATTTCTTCACAAGGACTTCAGACACTAATTCAAGAATCATTACATGATAGATAAAGACCCTTGGAAGTACCAACTGGCCAGAGAATAAATATAGTAGGAAGGGTGACGATACCTAAGTCATGTATTCATAAGATTCTTTAAAACACCATCAGAAAAAGAAACCCTACATTATTAATTCTCCAATAGCTAACCTTTGGCAAGTTGACTTAGGAGAATTGCAAGTAGGTCACTTTTTAACTATTTATTTTAACAAATGGATAGGATTGCATTAGCATAGGACAAAGTATAAATATTGATTTGAAAATCTAGAGCACACAATAAAACATCACCTTTCCTGACCCTTTTAAAGAAAGCTAGTCATAAATAAAGTTCATCTCCACGGATTTTTTCAGGAAAACAATAGATACATAATTCATTCATAAAGTATCTTCATCATTATTTTTACTGATCACTACCCAAATGTTCTAGTCATACTAACATTACAGCTTATAGATTGCATTTGTCTACCCTTCTAAAAGGATATGTTGTGCCATCTACTGCAACCCTGTTTTATTTATGGCACAATCTATAAGGGCAACTTTTAATAGTTCCACATGAGCTGAGTGCTAAAAGACAGAGATGACAAATGTTAGTATTATTCTAACCAAGATAAAAATAAAATCAATAATTTGCTTTAGGAATCAGGAAAAATAACATTGAACTATTTCAGGTCATGTCTTATTCATTTATCTACTATATTTCTCTATAAAAAAGAATCAAGATGAGAATATTAATGTGCTGCAGCTACAAATAATTACTAAATCTTTTGATGAAGTAATCTTTAAGTAATAAATATATTACATTTGCAGTGACACTCCTACGAACACATATGTGTGTATTAAAATACCTTTCATCACATTCTTTGAGGTCCTACTATGTGCCAATATTAAATTCAGAAAATTAAAGCCCAGAATACTTAAGATCAGTGCTTTCTAGGAATTTTCAGTCTTGTAACTGGAGATAATACTATTTACATATAATCTAAGATAGATAATCTATCTGTTCTCTCAGACTCATCTCTTTCTCTTACAAGCAATATCCAACTAATCAGTAAATCCTGTTAGCTTCAACTTCAGAATGTATTTGGCTACTTTTAACTTCTACCATTTTGATGTAAGCTACAGCCAAGACTTTCCTGGACATTTGTAATAGTCTTTGACTTAAGAGCATATTTAATACCAGCTTATAAGACCCCAATTAGAGAGCCACCAGAAATGCAACCTGGGCTCACCACTAATCTCTTTGCTTTTCTGGGTCCTACTCAATTTTGGCAGCTTTTCCCTTCACCTAAGAAATGGATCAATGCAATATTCCTAAGAATAAAATATGTTATTTCAGGAACCTGCAGAGGCCTTCCAGGTATGAATCTTCTTCCTTAGAGGTGGGAGCTGCATAATGTACCTTTTTTTATTGAGTGGAGATGTACTGTACCCCAGACTGCTGAACTCTTAAAAACTGATGCTCAAAATGTCTCAGTACCCTTTGTAGGTCTTACCAAGTCTTTTAATTTATTTGCTACTTCTTTATCTTCTCCAATTAGTGTAAAGTTATCAATATAGCAGATTTATCTCATAGTCTGTGAAATGTCCAAATAGTTCAGATCCTTCTCAACTATGTGATCCCAGAGGGTAGGAGAGATAATGTACCCATGGGACAAGATCCTTTATGTGTATGTATTATTAGTTGCTCCAAATGGATGCAGATTATTTCTCTTATCAAACTATTTCATCTCTAATGAGGTTGAAAAAGAAACCATACTATGTGCTTAAGGTTCTGTTAAACTTTTAAGTAAATGTGCCACACTAGCTATAGCATTTCTAATATACTATCTAAATTTGTAGTAGGTCAGTTCATCCACCAGATGCTATTTGGTTTCTATAGGACCCACTCTGGCAAATTGCAGGGGTGTATGAGGAAAAATGCTGTGCATCCTTTCTTTTCTTTTCTTTTCTTTTCTTTGGGACTATGTCTTGCTATTTTGCCCGTGGAACCACAGGCTTACGTTGCCCAGGGTACCACAGACTCAAGCAATCCCAGGTAATCCCAAGTCTCAGCTTCCCAAGTAATTGGGATTACAGACGTGCACAACCACACCCAGCTATATTTTGGGGGCTAGGTCTCATGTGTTGCTCCAAGAGGGACTCGAACTGTGACCCCTAGCCCCAGACGCTTCATAGGCGAAGCTTACTGTGATCGGCTTGCATCTTTTATTTTCTAAAGGGCATTATTAATCCCTGCTATCCACCATGAGACATGACATTTTTTATTTTCTATCTTGGCTAGAAAAGTCATTTTATAGGTTTCCACCTGGCCTTCTCCACAATGATTATTTTTAATCCATAGATCACAGAACTAATGCTAGGGAGTTACCAAACACCAAATTTACTCCAATTACATATATATGGGGACAAGGAAAGTGATTTTCACATGTTCATATAATCAGTAGTACTGCTGAGGTCAAGACTTCATTCATCATCTGGCCCCCAAATATCCCCACTCAAATCAAACCTTGTCTTGAATTGCTATGTATCAATATTAACTCAGACCTAGCATCCGAAAGTCCTAGAAATCTTTTCTGCCCTCTTTTTCTCAGGGATTAGCTGTCCAAGTCAGGTGGAAAAGAATTCTGAAAATCAATACCATGTATATTTACCATGATACTTCAGGGGATTTTTTTCTTGTTAATCTTTCTTTCCTTTGTCAAAGTATCTTCATTCTAAAAATTTCTCTAATTCCAAAACTGGAAAGAAGATTGTGGCTTCTTAACTGTATTGATTGTCTTTAACCTTCTGAGTACAACCTCTTGGTTTCCTTTGGTTAAACAAATTGAATAATACCTCACTGGCAACCCATTTTTCTTATGCCTAGATATGCTGTGTGTAGTTTAGATCCCTTGCTACCAGTCCAGTCTAGCCACTCTTACCTATTCATGCTCATATCACTTCTGATGGCTAACTATTCCCGTAGGGTCCCTGCTATTTGAGGATCCTATATCCCCATTGTCATCAATAACCTAGTCCAGAATGATATTTTCTCTGTTTCTATTTGCTCTGATCATTGGAGAAATGGCACCACAGAATTGCTGAAAGATATTATTGATCTTCTCATCAATGCATTCTCTGATCCCAGTAATTGTACTTCTAGAGTTTAGTGAAATATAGCTAGATAACTAGGCAAAAATTATTAGAATGTATTAGGATATTCATGGCAGTATTATTCTTAAAAAGGTTATTTTTATTAAATATTTGTATTTTCTTATATAACCATCCATTTTTGTACAGTATTTGGATTCTTCCTTTATTTATAGTCACCATAAATCCACCACCACATTACTTGTGAACTGAAAAGGACTAATTTATTTATTTAAATTATTTTAATAATTTATTTATAAATAAATTTCACATCTCTGTGATCTCTGGCATTCACTCCCCTTCCCTGACAGTTCTCACCCTGTCCCATCCCTCCCAGGTTGTGTACTTCAATTTGGTTGTTGGCTTGTTTTGACTTTTCTTCGTGGATTTTTGTTTATCTTTCCCATGTCCCATATAGTAGTGAAACCATTTGGTATCTGTTTTTTTCTTTTTGATTTGTTTCTGCTAATTTGAATTCTTCTAAGTCCATCCATGTTATAAAAAATTGTCTAATTTATCATTTTTAATTGATGAGTAATATTCCATTGTGTATATATACCACATCTTTTTCATCCAGTCATCTGTTTTGGGACATTTCGGTTGCTTCCATGTCCTTGCAATTATAAATAGTGCTGCAATAAACATCCAAGTACAGGTGTCTCTTTGTATCCACATTGAAGTCACCTTTGGATAAATTCCCAGGAGAGCAATTGCTGGGTCAAATGTAGTTCCATTGAAAAGGACTAATTTAAGCCAACCTAGATAGATTGGGAAAAATCTCTCAGTTCAAGGATGTATTACCAGAATTATCATAAATCCAAAATAAAAAAAGAAAAATGTCCAAGGATTGTGAGACAACTATACAAATTATGGCATCCCCTTGACACAAATACTAGGAGGAGAAAAAAGAATGTAGCAAAATATTTATAGCAAAAATGACTGACGGCTTCACAAAATTAGTATCAGATGCCAAACTACATATCTAAGAAGCTCAGAAAACACCAAACAAGACAAATGTAAAACAAATAAACACACAAAACTACTCTTCACTGCATCATTTTCAAATTGCAGAAACTCAAAATAAAATATACTGAAAGAAGTCAGAACAAAAAATAAATGTAACAAAAATTATATCCATCTACTCAGAAGCCATACAAGTAAGAAGAGAGTGGGGTGAAATATTTAAAGTGATGAGGGCAAAAACCAAAAACCAAAACAAAATCAAGAAATTTTCTAGTAGTTTATTTTTATTTTTTTTTAATTTATTTATATATAAATTTCACAACATTGTAATCTCAAGGATTTGTCTCCCCCACCCTCCCCTCCCTTCCCCCCCTTTCCCTCCTGCTCATAGTTGTGCTCTTCATTTTGGTGCTTAGCTTGTTTTGACTTTCCTCAAGGCTTTTGTTTATTTTTTTCACTATATCCCATACATTAGTGAAACCATTTGGTTTCTGCCTTTTTCTTTATGGCTTGTTTCTGCTAATATGATTTCTTCTAAATATATCCATGTTGTTATGAAATCGTCGAATTTGTCATTTTTAATTGATGAGTAATATTCTTCTAGTAGTTTAGATCCCTTGCTACCAGTCCAGTCTAACCACTCTTACCTATTCATGCTCATATTACTTCAGATGGCTATTTCTATAGGGTCCCTGCTATTTGAGGATCCTATATTCCCATTGCCATCAGTAACCTAGTTCCAGAATGATATTTTCTCTGTTTCTATTTGCTCTGATCATTGGAGAAATGGCTAGAAGAACATGTCAAAGGATCAGTTACTAACAAAATGTTTTAACATTAGATACCCAGTCAGTGCCCTACCTCATAACTCACACTTTGTTCTTGACACCACAGATGGTCTATGTACATATGAAGAATAGATGTTGCAGAGAATGTGTTATTTTGTAAGGAAAAATGACTTTATCATCTTTCATCTGTATTGAGGAATTTTTCTATTCTGCATTAGCGCTTAGTAATATTCCACTTCCCCTCCCCTACCTCCTACAGTAGTCGGTAGTGGTTGATGCTTAAAAGATACTGATGTGCTGTCAGTAACGTAGGGTTAACATTTTATTACCAAGAACATTTTATTCATTTTATGACTGCATGTTGTTGTGTTCACAGTGGGGCTTAGTGTTCCCTATAAAGTAATGCATTCTAATAAGATTGTATTTCTTGACCTTCACATCTCAATAGGAGCTTGTACTGAGAATTTTATGATACAGTTATTTACATAATAATAAATAATGAAGTGAGGAGGAATAGTCAAGTCACTATGAAGAGGGTGTCAGCAATTTACCATTTGAAGGAGTTCTTTTGTAATGATATAAAAATAGCTGGAGGAAAAGGCAGTTATAAGATTATAAATAATCTTAGTACTCTGAACAGAAATAGAAACTGAATCATCATGAAATAACTTCAAAAACATTTTTAAAAGAGTCACAACCTTCTAGTCTCCCTATAAAGAGAGCACTGGGAAATTATCTAATGAGAAAATCATTTGAATTTGAGTCCAAGCCACATTCTGCTTTGTTTAAATTATTTTTGCTTGAACATGTCTTTCACTGATCCAACTGTCTTTCACTTGGGCTAGTACTTGGGCTAGTATTTCTCTCAGTGGCCAAATCTTCTGGAAATCAGTCATTATGCTTAACACAATGAAGGGCAATTTTAGAAAATTGGTGTCTTATTTTCCTGGTTTCTAATAAGGAAAAGAAACATCTGCAACTCATTCTTACTGTTCACCTTGAGTCTCACATCCATTACTTTAATAAAAGTCTTCTTAGTCAGAAAATGATTAATCCAATCAGAATTAAACATAACAATATTTATGAAAAGTTGACTCTAAGCAGTCACCTGCAAATCAAGAAGGGAACAAGCTTCTTCAGTCTCAGAAGTTTTAAAACATGTTATTTCTATATTTTCTGAAAACAGAGGTAACCCTCTTAATTCAAATAGTCCTTCTTCCTAACTTTAGATCTATAAGTTCCTTTTAGTAGTTCCATTTATAAAGTATTCCTCTGTTTCTTGTATCTTCTAATTTTCCCTTTCTGTTAACTCCTTAGGTTAAGCCTAGTCATGATTAAGTCTCTTTCATCCTAGACAAAAAAATATTCATGAAATCATCTCACCCCTAAAAAAATAATTTACCCACCTCCCTGTCCGGGACACTTGTTACAATCCCTCTTCTGATAAACTCAATTCCCATTCACCTCTCAGACCACCAAACTTGTCATTTTACATCTATAATGATAATAAATCTGTTGTTGCTATGATTACCCAGTTATCTGAGTCAAAGACACTGGTCCACTTAAACACTCTTCATCTCAGTCTCTGGTACCACTCGAACAAAGCACTTGCATTAACTCACATATTTAATCATTTCCCTTGATGCTGAAAGAAACTTACATTAGCCAGAGTAAGAAATTTACATTCATTAACATGTTTCTTGTCTGATTTCTTGATCATTAACAAAGGCTACTCTATGCAGTTGGTGAAATAAACAGCCCTTTGCGTAGACCACCTCATGCCTTACAGAGAGGGCTAGACCCTTGAATCTCCTTACAGACACCAGCATGAGGTCCGTGGCAAAAGATTCATAAACTTAGGTGCAAGCTCATTTCTGTTGTCAGCATAGTAGCAGGAAACATTCTCCTTGGATTTATTATGTTGTGCCTCTTTAACATTAGGGTTTTCAGAATCAGAAAAACAATTATCAGGATTTGGGATTTGGGTATGAGGAAAAATGTCAGAGATATACCCTTTGGCAGCATTTCTTTGGGGGGAGGGCAAAAGTTTATTCTAATTGTGGTTTAAAAAGTCACATGAAATTTGCCAGCTCAATGAATGTAAGTGTACTATCTAGTAGTATTAACTATATTTACATTGTTTCCCATAGAGCTATAGAAGTTATTCATATCACAAAACTGAAGGTTAAAGATACCCTTTGACAGCATCGACCCATTTTACTATCTTCTCATTCCCATGGGAATGAACAGAAACTATATTTTCTGTTTCTATCAGTTTAACTGTAGCTGTCTTGTATAAGTGGAATCATATGGTATTTGGCTTTTTTCTTTTTTTTTTTTTTAGTAACATTAGTTTTTAACACTGTAGATGATTTAGGAGAGAAGGCACACACCTCTTCAAATGTATGTCACCAAATCACAGTCACTACCAATACACCTACAGGACCTTACCATAGACCATGGAGTCTCTTCTATTAGTTTTCCACCTCTTTTCTACTCCTCTATAATTTCAGTTCTGCAGTCACATGTATTGGGTTTATTTGGTTTAGCTTTGTTTTGTTTCTCTATGTTCCACATATGAGTGATATCATTGATTATTTATCTTTCTCCTTCTAACTTATTTCACTTAGCATAACCCCCTACAGTTCTTCCATGTTATCACAAATGTCAAGATTTTATCTTTTGTATAGCTGAATAGCATTCCATTGTGTATATATTCCACATCTTCTTTATCCCTCATCTGTCACTGGGCACTTAAGTTATTTCTCTAATTTAGCTTTTGTAAATAGTGCTGCAATAAAAATAGGCATGTATATATCCCTTTGAATTAGTGTTTTGCTTTATTTGGATAAATACCAAGGAGTGGAATTGATGGATCATATAGGAGATGTATTTTTAATATTTTGAGGGACCTCTATGTTGTTTTCCATAGAGGTTGGACCAATGTACATTCCCTACAACAGTGTCCAAATCTTTCAGCTACTGACTTGTTTCACTTACCACAATGACCTTAAGTTTTTGTCCAAGTTATAACATGTAACAGGACTTCCTTCTTAATTGGAGACTGAATAATATTCTCTTGTATGTATGTATGTATATATGGAGAGAGAAAGAAAGAGAAGGAAATAGAGAACTTTTTCTTAATACATTCATCTATAGATGGACATTTGAGATTTGAGTTGTTTTGACTTCTTAACTATCTGAATAATGTTGCAATGAACATGGGTGTTTTATCTAACTTAATTTTTGATAATAAATGGGAAAAATAAGCCCTTTGTATCACAAGTAGTTCAACCATTTCTCCTGGATAGAATGGGCTTGAAGATCTAATAACAAAAATATACATTTATCTCCAGTTATTTCTATCTCTTCCAGTACCACCATGCCAACAGAGCTAGTAGAGGAAACCAGCTTATTTGCTCATAAAGATGCAATATTTAGCATACTATTTTAGCTTGTCTTTCTTTTTTCCTAAAAAATTATTATTTTACTAATTATTGTAAATTAAAATTGTGTCCAATCTAACAGACAATAAAAATTTGAAGCTAATTTTTAACAAAATTGAAATATAGCACATGAGGGGGAAGGGGGAAAAATTGGAGGTGGGAGGGGCACAAAAGACTAAGATGATGATTCACAGGTGATATGTGGTGGGAGAACCCTGAGGTAGATAACTATAAAACAAAATAAATAATATAATGAAACAGTAAAATATATAAAAATAAAGTTAAGTGTCCAAATGCATTGACAAAACAAAACCAAAAAAACCTAGATTTTCCTATTTTCATTTGTTATTGCATCTAGTCTGAGAAACTAATTGCCTAATTTACATTTAAAAACTAAAGATTAAAAATACATGAAGATGTTGTCCTGAAGAAACTCAAGCTCAAATAGTAGGAATTGAGAAAACAATAAATAATTACAGTATAACATGTCAGTGCAAGGATAAAATATCACATTAAATATTATAGAAGCACTTAAGGGAAGTACTCTTTCTAACCCAGAAAGAAGGAGCAGTAAGAAGGTGGGGCACACAAAGATTTCATGAAAGAGATGACATTAGAATCAAGGGTTATAGGATAATAAGAAATACTGATCACCTAGAAGAAAACTAGGAGACCAAGGGCATTAGAGATTCCTAGTCATTTCAAAACTATAAATAATGGACATTGATAGATTAGTCAGCTTAGAAGAATTGGTGATAATCATGGGTAATATGGTGATGGGAGAACTGAGAAAACTATGAAAAAAAGTATGTATATGTATAAAAATAAGTAAACATAAAAATTATAGTCAAAGAAGAAATTACAATGGAATTTAGAAAAACTTGAGAATAGAAAGAAAAACTCACTCTTGAGTAGAGGTCAGACAGATATTATTTTAAGAACTGTTAGAAATAAGTAGAGACAGCTAGAAAAGTCTAAGAGGCAGATTTTAACATTTTATTTTTAGCATACACAACTTGAGTCAAAATTGTAGCAAATAGATAACCAAACCAAACTGATAAGTGGAAAATAACCCTTCCAATGATAAGAAATGCTTGCTATACACTAGCTAAATGGTATGTCCACAACAGTTTCTATATTGCTCCTATTTTCAATGTTACCTTCAAAATACTTTCTTTTTTAAGACAACTCATACTGACATTTCTGTAATAAGATGAAGTCATTTTAAAGGCTACCTTTCTAAGGAACACTACTACACTGCTGGTGGGAATGTAAACTAGTCAACCACTATGGAAAGCTGTGTGGAGGATCCTCAAGTTAATGAAAATGGAACTAGCATTTGACCCAGCAATCGCTCTCATGGGAATCCACCCAAAAGAGACCTCAATGTGGGTACAGAGGGACACCTGTGCTCGGATGTTTACTGCAGCACAATTTATAATTGCAAGGTCATGGAAACAACCTAAATACCCCAAAATAGATGACTGGATGAAAAAATGTGGTATATATACATGATGGAATATTACTCATCAATTAAAAATGACAAATTTGATGATTTTATAACAACATGGATGTACTTAGAAGAAATCATATTAGCAGATACAAGTCATAAAGAAAAAGACAGAAATCAAATGGTTTCACTAATGTATGGGATATAGTGAAAAAATGAATAAAAGCCTTGAGGGAAAGTCAAAACAAACTAAGCACCAAACTGAAGCGCACAACTTTGAGCAGGAGGGAAGGGGGGGATGGAGAAGAGGGTGGGAGGGGGTAAATCCTGGGATTACAATGTTGTCAAATTTATATATAAATTTTAAAAAAAGGCTACTTTTCTAGCAAACTGGGACAGAAAAAAAAGAAAATTATGCAGAATGTTAGGGTTCCCTCTGAGAAACCAGTTTATTTGCTCAGGGTCAAATGAGAATGAGGAGAGTGAGACAAAATAATCCAAGTAGTTGGAGCCAAGTGACTCAATCAGTTAAAAGCATGGTGGATGAAACACCCAGGCATATGTAAATGAACTTAATCTTGTTTGGGCTGAAAATGACCTTGATGACCTCACAGATCTTTGTGTCTGGCAGTTACCGGAGCTACAGCTTCCACCATGGCCATGGTGAGGTGTGCAATTTTTGACTGAACGGAAAGTCGGTGACATCACCCAGCACCATGACAGCAAAGTGATCATTTCCAGTCATTTTGAATGATGCAAAAATGCTACCTGATAATTATTCCCATATGGTAGAGTCATCCCAGAAAGAAAATCGAAAGAAAAGACAGTGTTTGTGAAATGTGGTCATGCAGTTGTTATTTTGCTTTTTATTCCCAGAATTTCAAAAATAATGTTCATGATCCGGAAATAAACTTTGAATGACCAATAATAAAACTGAAAGTTTGGATGCATATATTTGACCTAGAACCTTTCTCCAAACATCACCAAAGAAACTTCTTTCCACTTTTCTTTAACATTTGACTATTTGGAAAAAGAGAGACAATGACTGCTTTGTGGTGGGATCACATATAATAAAATTAATATATGTCTACATATAATTATGTATGTATACATGTATACACATGTATTTCTGTATGTGTGTACATATTACATATAGGAATATAACAGGAAATATTTGTTAAAGTAAATCTTTTTTTATTTTTTAAATGGTTTTATACCCATGAAATTAAATTTAAATAAACTACAGTCATATGTCACTTTACCACAAGGATAGCTTCTGAGAAAAGTATCTTTAAGCTATTTCACCACTAGGCAGATGTCACCAAGTGTAATGATGCAAAACTAAACAGCATAGCCTACTACACAGCCAGGCTGTGTGACATAGCATCTCAGGATACATCCATCTGCTATCTGATGGAAATGTCATTAAGCAACACATGCCTGTGTGTCTCTTTTGCTTTCATCCCCCATATTTCAACATGTTCAGTATATGGCCAAAGTTTGAAGATACAAGCCCAAGTTGATTAGATTTTAATGCCAAAAAATTTTAACCACAATAATTTAATCACATCCAAGATAATTTATACTAGCTCTATTATATAATCTATTAAATCTCTATTTAAATGTCCCCAATTACCAAGATTTTTTAAGTTAATTGATTTCTTTTTAATTGAGAACTATTTGGCTATACTTATCAGGTATTATCACCATAGTTTCAGACTTTTAATCACAGCAACGATAATGTTCAATTTTTCACCTCTATGGAATTTCATACTTGCCTCACAGATTCGATCTCCAATTCACCCAACAGCTGGTTTCAGCACTAAAGTTGATAACTCTTTCTATATATTTTCACTTTCTCCACCTTTCCTACTAACATGATTTTTTTTCTTTACTGTTTTCTAGAAATCATTCTATACAGAAAACCATGTTGAATACTATCACAACTTGAATATTTTCCATTTTTTACCACTGAGCTCGCAGATGCTGATGTTGACCACAAAAAACACCCAATACTTTCATCATTTCTACTCCTTGTCAACCCTACCAATATTGTTCTTTGTCCTCTAGACTCTGGTTCTGTTTCTGAATTCATGACTTTGCACTTTCTCTTTGATTCATATTCCTCAGTTCGTTCTAGCTTCAGAAGTTTGTCTCTTTCTATGCTGGCATGAACATCTCCTCTCTTCTCTCTCACCAGTAACCAAGACTCCTTTAAGCTAATCTTGAAATTCCTCTGCAGTTACCCTGCCAGTTCCCACTGTTGGACAAAACTGGCCATATGTTTTTTTCTGTTCTTGTTATCCAATTGTCAAGTAATATTGGAAAAAGCAAGAAATTGCCTGCTAGATCCACTTCAAATTTATGATATCTAATCTCACTTGACTCTACTGGGCTGCTTAGAAATCCTTTTATTCACAGTGAATTCTCTAAGTTTTTCCAAACTTCCTCCATTTTTCATACCTTAAGTCTACTCCTTTCACTCATTGTCTGCAAATGACTTCACTTCTAAATTTCCTTAGGAGACTAAGGTCATCCAACAAAAAACTTTTTAAGTTATCTTCACAAATTAATTTTTGCGACTCTACTTTTCCTTAATGCAGACATCAGACCAGAGATGACCAAGCTACAATGTCTCACCAAGGATGGGGACAGGAATGAGAGCAGGTCTTCTTAGATGGTGCATGAAGAACAATGATGGGGGCAGCCTGAGACCCCACACAAGGGAGAATCAAAGGTACAAGAATACTGATAGTGAACTTCAATGATGGGAAGAGATCTAGATGAGTTCCAGAGATGTTGTAGAATGAATTTTTAATACCACTGCATACTTTTATGATTACTCTGAAGTTAGTTAATTTAAAGGAATGAAAGTTCCTGATTTCCTACTGAGCAACTTCCTCAAAACCTCCTTTTTCATTGGAAACTGTATTTTACCTTCTTTAAAAATCAAGACTTTGCATCTGGACATTAGAATCAGTTTCTACTATCAAAAAAGGTATTGTAATTTTTACATTTTCTTTCTGTTATATTCACATCTATCTCATTCTTGGTTGACTGCTGTTGGCTTAATTTATGTCTCTGAAACTCTTAAAAGAACAATAAAAGTAAAAACCTCTCTAAACTCCCAGACTTACCCAACTACCTACCTACTTTATCTTCCAGCATCTCAATGGGTATAAAGCTTCAATTATGCAATATGAAAAAGTTCTAGAGATCTGCTGTGCAACATTATACTTACAGTCACATGTACTATTTTATAATAATTGTAAAAATCATTAATAAGGTAAAGCTCATGGTTTTTTTAATCCCAATAAAAACAACTCATCACTTCCTTTCCACATCTGCAAAGCATAGCAGATCTCTAGTTTCTTTTTTCATGACACTCATCTGAAACTGCTTTCTCAGAAGATAGGAACTCATTCTCAAATACCAAATCCAAATCTCAAACTGTCCATCAGTCCTTTACCATTTTGATTTCATTGCTGGTAAATACATCAGACTATTTGGCAGTACCTATGCTCTTGAGTTCTATAGCATTTACTTGTCTTCCTCTCTACTAATACATGAGTTTTACCTTGACTCACAATACATTTCCAAGCACCAAAGATTTCTTATGGTTCAGTTATTATTCCATTTCCTTTTTCACTCTATTTTACTTAAACTATTACTCAGTATAGTACTCAGTAGTACTCTTTTCCACATCACTACCATTGACCACTCTCCCTCCTTTCAGAATTTTGACACTTTATCATTGTAAAAAGCTCCATCTGTCCACTGTTAAACACAAGGGTAGGCAAGAAAAAGAATGGAATGCATTTTCCTGGGTCTTATTATCTAGGATCTGCTTCTTACTAGCTCTGCAACCTAGGACAATTATTTATGTTTTCTGAACCTTCACTTCTCATCTATAAAATGGAGATGAGAGTACATATTAAATTACTCTGCTGAGTGTTAGTTAATTCATAAAAAGAGCTAGAATGAGCATAGTGTGTAAATACTCAGTAAATATTAATTGTGGGATATGATTATCCTTGCATAAATCCTCTTCTGCAAGCCATATTTTCTTTCTTGGTTAATGACAGTAGCAGTGGCATCTCAACCATCCAGACTTAAATTCTCAGCATCACCTTCTAAGCTCATTCCCACTCAGCTGTGCTTTATATCCAGTTTCTATCAACTACATAAACATTTGATCTTCATTTTCTTTCCTTCTTCTTCTGCCCAAGTCTGGAGTGTCATCTCTCACCTGAATTATTGCAACATCTCCTTGCTGAATTGTCTGCCTCCAATCTTTCCCTCCCAGTTCATCTTCAGCCCGATGTTATTTTTCTAAACAGAGACATCTCTTAAATCCTTTTCTATTTTATTATTATCTTCAGAACAATTTGAAATGTTGAGCACAATGTAGCTGATTTTCCTTCTTACCTCTGCTGACTTCTCCAGCTGTTCACAGACTCTGGAAAGAAACACACCATGTGTTTTAATTCATCCACATACTTGCAAAGCCTTTCTCTGTGCTTCACTAACTCCTCTCCCCATCTTATTAATCAGACCTCAAGTTATCTTTTCAGCACTTGTTCAAATGGCATGTTACTAAGTCATTTCTTTTGTTTTGATATTCTCAGAGAAGATAGACATACATGACAGATGAATAGAAGATGATAGATGATAGATAGATAGATAGATAGATAGATAGATAGATAGATAGATAGATAGATAGATAGATAGATAGATAGATAGATAGATGATAGATAGATAGATAGATAGATAGATAGATAGATAGATAGATAGATAGATAGATAGATAGATAGATAGTAGATATTGATATAGATGATAAGAGTGTGGACACAGGTACAGATAGAGATATAAACATAAATATAGATATATGCTGGTATAGATATAGACACAGATATAGATCCTGAGGACCACCTCCTGCCTACAAAGAGGTTTGTGTTGGAAACTGCTGTATGACAAGGTTAACTAGGTCATGTGACACTGGACAATGCTGTCTATGAGAGTATACTTACCTATTCATTCACCCATTAGTGTAGACATAGGTTGTCTCCATATCTGGTTCTTATATACTTCTAATATATGTTCAATTTTTGTAAACTTGAATTAATTTTGTTCTATATTCACTATCTTCTGCCTAGGTCTCTGCAGTGACATGGAAGAAGTCATGCTCACATAAGGTGGTAGAGGAAAGCTCTTTATGGATTTGTTAGAGTACAAAGTAACATGTCATGGAAACATCCATCCACACAGCACAACCAGGCACCTGTGCTGTACCAGTGGGTCTTCACTGTGTCTTCCACGGGGCAGTGTTATCTGAGGGTAATGTTAAAAATTGACTGTGATGGGAAATGAGCAGATGCATAAGAAAAGCTAAGCAAGCTGGGTGCAAACGCCTCTGGGTTTCTTCTTTGCAGGCAGCTATAACTTTATGAGTACATTTCTGAGAAAAACCTTATCTCTAAATAATACATATAATGTTCACATGTAGTGGTTTTCTGAGATAATTTTAATTTCAAATATTATATTATGCTTCTTAATATGAGATTTATATGTTTCTACAGAAATAATGAGAGTGAAAGAAAACAAAGAGGGGGGAAGGATTTTCTCTTTTCTATATTTCAGAGGACATTTGGAACCAGGGGTGGGGGAGGAGGAGGGATATATTATGTCCCTTCCCTCTTACAGATCATGTTAAGGAAAGTGAAATTTCTCAGTGAACCTTGAGGAGCCAGGGGCAGGGGAAATCGCTTATTTATATCTATATGAGCTCAAATGGCTTGGCAGTATATACATAGTTTCACTTTGATAGCAGAATAACCTTTCAAGAATCCTGAAATATAAATAAAAAATCAAATAAAAATGATATAACTCCCATTAAATAAAAGCAAAATGTGCAGCAATGTTACACAAAGCGTTGCTTCTAAGGGTCTGGTGACAAATCACTTGAGCTTTGCTCTTAAAAGTCATCTCGGATCTGGAGCCCTGCACCAGAATTATATATTACATCGCACATTTATTTATCAGTTAGGGTAATGCTGGGTTGATCTCCCTGAAACAGCTGTCCATTTGGTGCCTTCATATTTTAATGTATCTTCAGGACACATCCAACCAGTCAGCTTAAATCTTCTATTGGCAGGAGAGCATCATAACTTAGTTTAACATTTCCTCTAGCCATTTTTTTCTCTCCAGTTGATGTGCTTGTCAAATAAAGTCTGTCAAAGCTCTTTCTCATAACATAAATTCCAGATGTTTTTGGCTTCCCAAAAGAAAGATGTAATAGGTTTGCTTTTACTAATACACTTAGATAATGAAAATAGAAGTATGGCTATAAAGTCCTTTTATATGCTTTTCATGTTGAAGTATGTAAGCCATAATATGTGTTTCTGTTCTTCCTAAATGAGGTCTATATGCAGAAGGGAAAAAAAAAAACGATTTAAAGTGGGAAGAAAATGGAGTTGGTATTAGGCCAAACTAAAACGTAGCTACTTTTGATGAAGAAAAATCAAAAGAATAAAACATACTCTAACTTTACACTTTAGATTGTCTTCATTCATTTTATATTCAGGGGTCATTTATTAGGAATCTCTTGTGTACTCAGCATTATATGATAAGTGAAAGGCAGAGCAAATACCCTATAGGAGATTGTAAAGCTTTTATCATGAAAAAATTAGTGAAATATTCAAAGGCAACATAGCAGTAGATGTAAGATAGTCATCACTAGTGGAGAACCTGAGTAATAATAATATAAAAAAGAAGCATCAGCTGAAAGGAACCATCATTTGGTGCAGGCTTAATCCGGAAAAACACAAAGACAGATCTTCTCAACATGTAAACCTTGGACCAGCCCCTAGTACCTGGGAATTAGAAATACACATTTTCACATTGTATCAAATCTCCCAAATCAGAAACTTTGGGGGGAGGGGTGGTACCCCTCCATCCATTTTTTTCCCCAGCCATCTATTTTAACTAACCCTTCTGGTGATTGTGGTACACGCTGAAGTTCTACAACTACTTGGGAATATTTCTGTGTGAGGGAAGAGCAGCCATTAGATCCTTTGTGGCAAGATCTGTCACACACACGAAAAAGGGTCTTCGCCAGAATTATTCAAAGAATATCCTTTCATGCCAAGGTCCTGTCGTTTAAATCTGTCCTTCAGCATAGTTATGAGGAAAACGGACATGAGGCATGAAGCTGAAGGCCATGTTGATTTTCACTGTGCTGGGGTTCTAATCAGTGAGCAATGGGAGTATAAAATGACCTGCTACTTTTAATCTCTCTGAGAAGGTTTTCATGATGTGTTTACTAAATTCATATGGGTTCTCTCTCTCTCTTTCTCTCCCTTTCTCTCCCTCTCTCTCTTTCTCACCCCACCCTCACCCTTCTTTCAGATTTGGGATATTATTTAAAACTCAAATTTACTTTCTCCATTAAATTTTGAAACTTTCTATACTCAAGCATTAGAGGATTTTTTTAAAAATGGATTTGGACTTTCAAGCATTTTATCTTTTCAACTGGATATGTTTTTAATTGATCTGAACCACTTGAGGACATGTGCTGTGAAGTCTAAAAACCTTCTCATTTACTTTATCTTTACTCTTTGCAAGTCCTGACTATATGATCTACCTTTGATTTAAGCCAGTGTTTCTTAAGCAGGTACAAGTTTTCTTTTCTGGGGACATTTAGTAACATCTGGATATATTTTGGTTTTCACAGTTAGACGGTGGTCACAGTGGCTTCGAGTAGATAGAGATCAAGGATGCTGAAAAACTCATAAACTACACAAACAGCTACTCCCTCACCCAAAATGCCAGTAGTGTGACAGTAGACACATTCGCTTATATGAATCCTACTCTGTGAAAAAAAGATGGACAGCACCCAAAAATGAACAGCAGAACTTAGCAGTGCAAATACTGCTGAATTTTCAGGGTTTCTTTATCGGATAAAAATGTTGGTTTTGTTATGCCTGGCAAGCATCCTCTCCCCCTTTTTTAAATAGAAATTTGTTAGCTTATTTAAGAAAAGGGAAAATGAGAAAGTCATTCCTGGAAACTTGTAGAAATGGTTAGCAGCAGCATTTTTTAGTCATAAAAGTGACAGGATCACAGAGCTTCTGAATTCTAAATTTCTTGGTGCTCTTCTAGTCCCTCATCACCACCACCATTGCTATCACTGCACAGATGAAGAAAAAAGTGTCCAGATAAATTCCCGACTCTACCCAACAATGGAATCCTTCTTGTCTCTTCTTTGCCTCTATATTCCACTCCCATCTGCCCCAACTTCTCTCATTGTCATTACGTCCTTATTATTCCCTCTATCTCACCACTCCTTTCCCATTTCTTTCCTCTCTCATCTCTCTTCTTTGCCCAGGGCCCAGTATGTTCTCAACCTTTCCTTAATGTGATAAGAGTATATCCTTTGATAAAGTAGCGCACACCTGTAACTGCTCAGAAATTAAGATTACTTTTCTCTAGTCTGGTTCTAAAAATTATCTGTTTTCTGTCTTGTAGTGGATTAAAACACTGGTCTTACAGAGTAAGGAAAAAAATTGAGATTGAGTCTAACATGAATATAGCTTATACTTCTGTTTTGGTAAAAGCATGAAATTGGTAAAGCAATCTGACTGTACTTTCCTCATTCTAATTCCCTTGCCAAGAAAAAAGAAATTTTAGATTCAAAGGCAATTTGCTGTTTCTTATTTCTTAGTAAGAGTGAAGAAGAAGTTTGCACATGGCAGATATCGAATGATAACAATCAGTGGAATGTTGAGCAGAATAACTGATTATAATTATTAGGTCATCTAATTATCTCTTTATCATTTTTTTAGTTCATTTCCATCCAGATTTGTTATGTGTGTGCACCATACTGCATACTATTTAGGATTAAGAAAAGCAAACATTGATCGAAAGATCAATAATTAATTACAACTATATCATACTGTATGACATCATTTACGTTGCACTGGGTTCTATACTGGGATGCATTATTTCATATTTTCCATTGTTATATGGGACACTGTTCATAATGACAAAGAATTGTCTAAACTGCCAGATTCTGAATATTAACATTGACTATACCAGCCTGTATTTTCTAGGATCTTAATAATTTAACAATAGGTCATTGGAATTCTGTTGTGGCATCAAATAATTATAGAATTTATGTCTTATCAGTGGCAAAACCACCATGGTATTCTAAATTCCACTTATTGTCCTTTAGTTTAATGCTTACTGTTACCCTTTCTCGACATGTTTCCCATCATGAAAATTAACCCACTCTATATCTTTCTGGAAAGAAAATGAACTGCTCCCTTGCCAAGCTGTTCATTATGGTGCTTCTTTCCTTCATGAATTGTGATCTAACAGTACCCCAGCAAAAAGCCCAAGCCTTTGAAGTGTTGTGCTAATTTGATTAATACGTAGTTGCATCCTGTTATGATGCACTTTGCCTTATGCATTTTAAATGGGAAATGCAGAGTGGATTACATTTGTGTTAAAAACACAGCATACTAAATGAACAGTACTGAAAGCAGTCTGTAATAACAAGCTCTGTAACCACTTTAAACATGCAGAAGGTTATTGTTTGTAGGTTAATGATAATTATATAAAAATACATGTTTTTACAACAATTAAGATGTCAATAAAAATACTGGGGAGGTTAATACAGCTGCATTTAAATTATTCTTCTAGTAATTTGAAAATAATTCTATAAATGAATACCTAAATTATGTATATATGCATCTATACACATATATAAGCAATCCATAAATTCTTTGGAAAAAAGTATCTAAGTCAATCCTAAGATACTTATGGAATCAAAGAGTAAGAAGCTACTTTCCTAGAATGAGGTTTATGTTTTCATGCATATTAATGAAATGAAACTAGCAAGTTACCAAGGTTGCTAGAAATGCTACTTACTTTTGTGTGAATCTTATTCATGATTCAGTGGATCAGGGTAAGTTGATGACATGAAGAAAATGAATCCTATGTCTGGATTTGTCCAAAGTTCTTCACATTGTCTCCACCTGATTTTTGTCACCTTAATTCAGTATGGGACAAAAAGTTGATGGCCTTTATCATAAGAATGTAGACAAATATATCTTTGTAACATGGCAAAACATTGACAAAAATCTGATCTTCCCATAAGTGGATATACATACACAATTATTTTTCCATTTGGAACATCAAATTTTAATAGATCACAATGTTTTTCCTACTTCCATTTAACTTTCACAAGAACGGATAGTGAGTGGTTTGGAATAGTTTGGAGTGACTTCAGATGATGTCATCTCTTCAGTTACTTTTATTTAGGCTTTTTCAATTCTCATGTCAATTGTTCAGAATATTGTATGCAAATATATTGAATGAACCTTTTAGCAAATGGTAAAAATCTATGCGTTCCCCCTGAGGGCTCAGATACTCCTATGGAATGGAAGAAAGGTAGAAAATATTTTCATGGTCTCTTCATAACTCGCCATCTAGAAATCACTAATTCTCCATTTGTATTTATCTCCAAGAATCAATTCAGAAGAGAGACAATCAACGGTCACCCATTTCTTATATCCGAAAATAGTTGCTTCTACTTAAAACTGAAATTAATGAGAAGAAAACTTTATATCAGTATTTAGAGTCTGTAAGTTCTTGTATAAGACAATTGATGACATAATAGTTGAACTATTTTTGAAGTTGAAGGAGAATTTTCTATATCAACTGTAGCAAATTTGAGATTAGAATGTAGTAGCACAAATAGTGACATTTAGAGAGTTATTAAGTTTCTATGTCTACATGTGTTAACCTGATCTGTGGTTTAAGAAATAATGTAGTTCCTTAGACTTTGGATCTATCAATTCACCAATTAAAAATTGTTGGATTCACCAATTAAAAATTGTTACCATCTATGTTAAACTTTTTTTTTAATCACTGTCCACAATAAGAGGTACATCTTACATGGTCTCTCTCTCTCACACACACACACACAAACACACACACACAGCATGCCAAAATAACTAAAGCAAGATTTTTATGATAAAGAAATTACACCTGTGACTTGAAATGAATATTGCTATTTTCTATACTACTTATTTAATTCTGATTATAACACATTAGATGTTTAAAAAATACTGATCTAATGATATTTACAGCACAATCTACCTCCACCCTCTTCTCAATGGATTAGATGAATGTGTTGTTTCTCATGGACTCTAATAGTATATTTGCTCACTTTAGCCATGAATAGTATACTCTATCAATTCACTTTTGATAGGGGGTTTTCTATTTAGAATTAGTTTGTATTAGCATTATAACTTCTGGGTTAAGACTTGCAATCATTAGTCATATTCAAATTGTGTTATTTTTATATATACTACTGGCAGATTGTATTTTGGTTTTTAATTTTCTTTTTTTTTTTTTTTTTTTTTTTTTTTTTTTTTTTTTTTTTTTTTTTTTTTTTTTTTTTTTTTTTTTTTTTTTTTTTTTTTTTTTTTGAGACTAGATCTCGCTATTTTTACCTGTGGAAACACCCGCTCACATTGCCTAGGGGTTACCATGATTTAAGCAATCCCAGCCTCAGTTTCCCAGCTAGCTGGGATTACAGTTGTGAGGCACCACGCCCAGCTATTTTTTTTGGGACTAGGTCTTGCTACGTGCCCCTCGTGGGACTCAAACTGTGATCCCTAGGCCCAGCCATGACTTCCTAGGCTGCTTCCTAGGCATGCATCCCCATACCCAGCAATTTTCTTTTTAAAACATCAAGAGAAAATCTATCATAGATATCAAAAATTGCTGATATTATAAGAAAATATTTTATGTCATAATCCACAGATAAATAAAACCTACCTGTAGATCTTAAAATTAGTATTTGATAACCACAAATAAATGAGTCCAATTCAATCATCACATTCTTCTCCAAGAAAGACAAGCCCATATTTAGTATAACTCTTGCAACTATTGACAACTTATCTATTCTAATTACTGAGAAATTAGCATAAGCTCATTATTTGTCTAATATTGATATTTGGCTCACCTAAATACTCTCAGTAATATAAAAGGATTAAAAAAGAAAGAAAGAAATTACTCTGAAGACTGATTTGAAAATGTTAAAATGGCAAGAATAAGTTGGATACAGTTACAAAGCATTCAGCCCATCCAATTCATAACACCACTTTGGTAATGTCATAATTCTTGACATTGTCCTACCAGTTTTACTTGTACATAATAAATGTAACAAATTGAATATTATCATGTTCCTCTGTCATCTCCTCTATACATTATGAAATCTTCTCAGAGTGGAACATCATAGAGGAGAGTAACTTGCAAATAGCTAGTGTTTAGTAATATTATTTAGGTATTATTTACCTCCTGAATATCTTTTCAAATATTAAATGTCATCACTTTTTAGCTCCAAAACTTTTTTCTGAACTATCAAAAATCACCCTTACACTGTTCATGAAAGCTTAGGAATTTTACAGATCAGATGATTCAAAAAAGGAAAAATTGGTTCAAATTTATCATCTATAATGTTTATATCATTTCCTGCTCCTGCTCTTGCCACCCAGGTCTTAGCTGCTTCCTAAAATCATCACTTAAGTCTATCAGTGAAATCCTTCATTGTAAATTCTAACTAAATTAGAGTGAGAATTAATATGGACCTAAACTATTGCTTGGAAGGGTTACTGTCTAGTAGAAATATAGTGAAAGTCACTTTTATCCATTTAATTTTTCAGTAGTTCCATTTTTTAAAGTTGAGATTAATTTTAAAAATATTTTACTTAGCCCAATATTCCTAAAATAATGACTTCAAGAGGGAATCAACATAAAATTACTAATCATGTACTTTACACTTTTTTTTTTTTTTGTAGTCTGCAAAATGCAGTGTATACAGCTCAATTTGGACTGCTGATTACATTGGAAATACTCAGTAGCCATTGGTGACTAGTACCCTCATTTTGAACAATGCAGTTCTAGATCTTTCTGCCTGACAACATTGGACATGAACCAAGGCTGATCTCCTCAAATAAAGGTAGTATTTCAAAATTTCAATGTTTAAAAACAAACTTTAAGTTAGTTACTGAAAGACAGAGAGCCCTTGTCAACATTAGAAGATTATGTCCTCTCCCACACACACTCACATCCTTTCCAAATTTCCTATTGATTACTTCCCCAGCTTGAAAGAGGCAGGAAACAGGAATATCCTTTCATGGATGTGGTTGCCATCTTGACTGGTGTGGTTAGCACTAAATCCATTAGCATTAATACTCTCCATAAGAAGCTTTGGATAAGTAGCTTTAAAACTCTGGATGATCAACAAAGAAATAGATTTTCTTGGGGGAGGGTGAAAATGTTAGAACAGACAGGAAGGAGGCAGAGGTGCTGAGTCACTGTATACAAAATTGATCCTGAAAAAAATATAGGGATCCAAAGTTACTGGGAGTAATTACCGGGTTTGGAGGAGCCCTGTCATCTGATTGGTCTCATTTTCTTTCTTCTTCCCTCCCTGCCTTTCTCAGATTCATTCAGCATGTGAGTAGTAGTTAGAGTTTGCTGGGCTGTGTCTGCCCTAGTGCGGTGAGTGAGTGTAAGGTGATGCTAAAGCTAGGTGCTTAGCCTATTGAGGTGTTTCTCTAAGATGAAATCAGAATGGATGCCACAGAGCAATGCTCCTTACTGTAGGTTACTTATTGTACATTTAAATTACCTGTGAAAACACGTAAAAATGCAGGTTCTGGAAATGAAGGGTGGGCCAGGAAGTTTGGTCTCCTACACTTTGAGTGAAAATGCCCTACATGGATGGTTTTCAGCCCTATCTGCATCTTAATTTACATCTACAATTTTAAAAAAATTAATCAGTGTTCCATCTCAAATCAGTAAGTTCAAAATGAGGTTGGGGTGAGTGGAGCAAATATTAAAAAAAAATAAGAAAATAATAAAAGTTCCCTATTGGTCTATGAATGTCTTGAAATTAAATCACCCTCAGACTTACCCCACTCCATTAAAGCCCTAAATCCTTCTTCCCACCCTGTGGTACTTCGCCAACTTCAACATCCAGTATATTATCCCCCATTACAGCATTCCTCCCCCTCTACCTGGTTTTCAGTTCAATTCAACCATGCGATATTCACTAATTGCCTGACAAGTACTTTGGAGGAGTGAGAACCGAAATCTGTACATTCTAGTACATTTATATCTTATTGAGAGAACTTAAAAATTTATTATAAAATACTGAAACAACATATTCACCCCATTCAAAATATTGTGGTTGATTTCTAGGAAATAGAGCTCTCAACTAACTTATCTTTGGGAACTCTTTTTGTATGACTTCATGGAGCTCAAGGTCAGAAAATACCTCTGAGTCCTGATGATGAACCCTCTCACCAAATGATGTGGAAAAGTTCAATAATTAATGAAGATTCTTTAAGATCAGATCTGGGAAACCAAAGATCTTAGGGAGCTTAGAACATAGATGTGGGAAGGGACAAGAGAAAAAGATCACTAAGATTTTCATGGAGGTACGGGGTTAAAAAATATAATAGTCATTGCAGAATACTCTCAATGGTCTCAGGTGGTGAATGTGATTGCCAAACACAAGTACATACACATATATTGAAAGCCAGACTAAATGACATAAAAAATGAGCTTGGCAAACATTTGAACTGAATAAAACAAAAATAAACTTTTGGACTATATGACCACTTGATAGTCACCCCAAGGAAAGGGGGGAGAGAAATAGGTAAATCCTGACAAAGAAGACAATGATATGGAGGATTAAATTGCACATCTAGCAGTGAACTTAATGTAGTATGTGCACATGTTGATTTCCAGTGATATACACTTGAAATTTATATAATTTATAAAGCAATACTGCTTCAGGGAAGTAAATTAGTTTGGGAACTTGACAGAATAGGTAGGTTTGGGATAGGCCAAGAAGAAGTGTGCTATTTCTGGGTATGAAAGCTGAATTCTAATCAGAAATTAGAATTGTATTCACAGAAGTTGGGTAGGAAAATAACCTGATTGGAACCAAAGGAGGTTAATGTGAGATAAGAGAAGTCACACTGAAGAGATCTTGAAAATTAGATTTTCCTGAAACTGGAACATTCACATGTACTACATTATTGCAGCTTCTGAACATAAAAATACTTTAGTTATGCTGTGTGATTGGTTAGAGACAGTGGTGACTGAGTAATGTGATCAAAGATTGCTTATTGGAAAATATATTTAAATCTAGAGTGAAACCCCAGACAAGGTAGAAATGGAAGCAGGATGCTGGGCTGATGGCAACCTGAAAAGATGGAAAGAAGTGGTCAATATTGACATGCCTTCTTGGGGACATTTAATGACTTAGAAAATTTAAACATTAATCACAAGACTGTGAGGAGGGATTGACCTGGAGCAGAAAACAAGATGTTCTGATTCAACATTCCAGAGTTGAAGTGACTTCCAAGAGAAAATACTCAAGGGACTTTTGAATCTATGAGATTAAACAGATGGCATTTGAGTGATGCTCTGACCCAAATAACTCCATGTGAACAATGTGAGAACAATATGAGAAATATGGACAATAGGATCATTTAAAATCATGAAGCAGAACCCTGGGTCCTGCATCCTTTTCTTCAACCAAGATGCAAATGAACCTCTCAATTGATTGAATGAAAGAATCCAATGATATGAATGAAAAATTTCAATGATAATTTCTACTTGGCCTGATTTAGGACAACACTGTTCACCCCCAGGAGGAATTTGCAACCCAGCCAGGGATTTCTGGTGGCTCTGGTGTTTTCATGAAGTGAAATCAACTTGTAATTCCCATTTTTTAGTGTGTGGTTCTACATTCTGTTGTCTTATACCAAATGCCCACCATCCAGTAGGACCTTTTATTGGCTGGATGAAAGCAACCAGCAGAATTTTTCATTGCCCCAACTGGCATAGTTATTTAAATATTCATTCAGTCTTTTAATTCATAGTGTAATTGTTTTCAACTAATAGTAATAATTTTCTTTTATTCTTCATTTGGTGAGTGGGGAGATTTTTGACCACAGAAAAGCTTCAGTAGAGTAGTTGTATTTGGTGGGTGCTCCTCTTAATATGTCTGAGTTATCTTCTTGTGTTTTCCTAGTGCTCATTATAGTACTGATCTATTAATATTTACTGGTGATAATCTGTATCAAAACCAGGAATTGCTTATGTGAAAAAGAGGCAACATATTTCCTGTTCGATAATCTGAATTTGCAGTTCACTTTGTGTTAATAAGTAACCAATGCATTCTAAGTTTTTCTATTTTTATGCTCTAAAGACCATCTATATACTAGGGTAATTTTGTTCTTCAAAGATAAACATCATTTATAAAAAAGTTCATATATATTGAAATTTTTAAATATTAGTGCAAGTAAAAGATCTGCAAGTATATGATAGCATTGACACTGAATTTTGCCAGTGACATAAAATTGCAGAAATTACACAAAGAACTGTGGGGGAAACACACTATTAATCAAATATGTCAATATATCTTTATGGCTGATAGCTAACAAGTAAGTACTGACCTAAATTTTACTGGAGAGCATTTTAAAAGCATTAAGCATATGCTGTTTACTTAGTTGATGCAATAAATATAAACATGCTTTGAGTTCACAGTAAATCCAAAGTACAGACTTTAAATAATTCTAACATTTTAAATCAAATTGATTAATCACTAAAATACATTAGAAGAAACCATTTCAGCAAATTTTTTGTGAAAAGGGTCTTTTAGTCAAATTCAGTTCCTCCATTTCTATCCACTGCATGTGTAATTCATGAACCTTTAAACAGTATGAGATTATAGATAGCTAAACTGACATTTGTACTTTCACTTAGCAGCCTGAATAATCAGCACACTCTAAGCTTTTTAAATGTTAAAGCAATCATTGCTTTGAATTCATCTTGTGATGTCATTGCCACTAACAACTGACTTAATAAATTTGAAGTATATGAAACCTTGAAAAGAATATTAGAAATATGTCTCATTTCAAATACATAACAATTAAATGATGTGCAACAAGAAGTATGTTCTTATCCATCTATTAATGAAATGCTCCTTAAAAGTGTTATGTATCATTGCTATTTCTGTAGGTCTAAGCTTGCAGAGTTTTTCATTTAAATGTGCTGTGCTTTTTGTTCAGTCAGGATGGATTATTATATGCATTCTTAGAAGTGTATACAAGTGAAAACAAGTGTATGCTAACAAATTTGTATGCAAGTGATAACTATATTTGGAACCTATGGAAAATAGCAAAGGTTGTACACAATTATATTATGCTAGACTAAAGTTCCAGATATCATTCACAGACTGAAAAGGATAATGGTCATTATAGTCATACTAAAATAATTCTAGCTATTTAACAATAGATTTTTTCTGGTTCTGAATGTGGTGTGTATGTGTACATAACTGCTCATGTGTGTGGGATGTGTGTATTTAAATTAAAAGCAAGAATATTCACGGATAGGATTCTATTTACCAGATAAATTGAACCATCCATGTAGTCTATCATGATTCTTTGAGGGGATCCATTTATCTTTTTGAAAACGATGGGCAATAACCAGACATACAGATGAAAAAATATAATAGTCTCATTTCCATTATTGTGGGAGATCTTTGGTGGACATGGTTCAGTGTGCTTATTTCTTCCCCTCCTACATAGTGGGGCATATTTGTTTACTTTTATCTACTGGTTCAGGTTCCCAATAGCAAATAAGCAGACCACTAGACTTGTCTTTCTACGTTTTTATGTGTCATAGTAACTGGAGTATTGAGGCAGTTGGAAATAACATTATAAAAAAGAGTCTAAAGATGTTCTTGCATGCTGAGATTAATCTCTGGCATGCTCTATACCCTATGTTCCAAGTATTTTAAACAAATTGGTAAAAGCATATGAACAAAGGAGTCAAAATAGTCATATGATTATAAAGTTTTCTTTAAGAAAAACATGAACTTTGCATAAATAAACTAGCTCCTGGTTGTAATAGCCCCTGGTGTCTGAGTTCTTATTCCTGTACTGATATTTCAGACCTCATATCAATTTAAATTGAAAAGGTATTCCCCTATAAAACAGAAATTCTGCCCATCTTCCCATCCTCAATCATTACACACTTTGACTTTCCAAGTTTATGAACCAGTAATCTAAACTTCTTCATGAATCCTCACCTTATTGGCAAGTCTTATCTTACTAAGAGTTCTCAATTTATATTATCACAAACTCTTCAATTTCAAGATTTATCTTTACTTTTTGCAAATGTCTTTCAAAAATTCTCCATCTTTCAAATTATTTCTTTTAAAACATTTTTATTTGTAATGATTTGACAGTATTGGTCATGTTTGCATGGTTGTATTGAACCCCTTATTACTCACTCTGCCCCCTTTGGAGTTGGCCACTCCAACTCCTCTCACTGCAAGCTGTTGGTTTATCTGCAGCCCATTGATCTTTTCTTTTTCTAGAGCTATGTTCCTTTTTCCTGGGTGCAGATTTGCACTCCTGGAAAGCAATAGATGAGGCTGTTTGGATCTCCAGGAGAAGCTGAGGCAGACAGTCAGGTTGAACACATTGGGAACTTGCTGTCAGGCAGATGTGTAGTGCACTTCTCCAGGATCCTTTCTGTCATTTGTTGCTGGTTCTGTGCCATACAGTTCTGATATCTAGTTTTAGGAGTGCAATTCCAGACAATGATGGTGAAGCATTCGCTGCTGGAGCAGACTTCCCCAGGTGGTTGGTCAAGCTCTTCTCTCTTGTTAGCAGTTCTACCATCAAAGTATTTCTTTCCTTGCTTTTATCCTTTAGGGTATAGGGATGAACAAGAGTTTAATGAACCTCACGGTGGAAGGAGGAGTGTCCCTGAGCCTATACTCTGTACTCATGTCTCTGTGTTGAGGACCTATATTATTCTGCACTGAGGATGGTCACTGTCATTGTGCCACTGATCCTAGTTGGGTTTTGGTCAAGTACAGCAGCCATAATTACTCAGTACCAGGCTGAAAAAAATCTTTGAATCACCAACTAGATGAATGAGTTGAATGCCCAGAAAGATGCTTTAATGTGAGGGACAAAGTAGCAGAACCCAAAGCCTGTAGAGAGAGACTCTGGCCTCATGACAGAAAAATTAACTGAGTTTGTAGTGGGAGTGAAGAATTTAACAAATTGAATGTCTGAGGGGGAAGGTGGAGACAGGAGAATTTAGACAACAGGAGAATATTTGTAATAACCATTCTGGAGAATGAGAGTGACTACAAAAAATGAAGGGGTTGCAGTTTTTGGTTGTTATTTGTAAAGATTTTAGAGGTACCCCTGTCCATTGAACTCTATTTGGTCTCAAATTTATTCCTAAATTTCCTAAAAAGCATTCTTTTTATTTGGTCTCCTGCCTTTGTCCCTCCAAACCAGAGGCAAAGTAGTATCTCCATTTTTTAAATGTTGAGTTTCCTTAGAGTTTCTGATGGATTTTCAGTTTTGACTAACAAATTCTACAAAATTCCTTTAAATCTGAAAACTGGCTTGTTTCTTGTTTGAACCCTGACTCATCCAGCAGTAGGCCATTTGGTTGTGAGATTCCCCACTACATGTGGACAATTGGAATAGCCCCTAAGATATAGCCAAGAAGGGGTGATAGGGAGCAAAGGGACAAGGGAAGTGAATGATGGCTAGTCACTGGTGGTAGCAGTCGGTCTTACATTTCAGGTCCCACTCCATTAAGCAATACCAACAATATGTAAAGCAAAAAAAAGAACTAATGGCATTATGAAGTCACACAAAATAAATTCTACCTTATGTCCCAATTATTTAGAAATCAGGTGTAACTGCTTAAAAAAAAAAACCTGGCATACTTACAAGACTTACAGAATTATTTAAAAACAAACAACCTGGCATACTTACATGATTTACAGAATTATTTTTACACTAGTCAGTAACTAGAACCTAGCATAGAAAAAGTTTTGTTGAGATCTATACTCCCTTGTATAGATCCTAGTATAGGATTCATAGGTGATAAGAAAACAAAACAAAACAAAAATTTTTTTCCTTTTAGAATTCCAATGGAACTGGAAGGGTTGATGACTATTTTTTATCTAACTGAACAACCCTGAAGCAGAACTCAGACATAGACTTTCTTTTTTCTCAAAGTGTTAGCACTGTCTGTTAAAATGGTGGATACTGAAGTTTATTACAACTCTAAACCTCATTACCATTTCCCTTGGCTCCTTTGTAGCCATCTCTGTGTGGGTGTCTGTATCTGTGTGTGTGTGTTTGTGTGTATTCCCATACATGTGAGAGAGAGAGAGAGAGAGTGAGAGAGAGTGAGAGAGTGAGGGGGGGGTGTTGGGGAGGGAGAAATTTCTTAGGCCAGATGTTGAGTAATAAGTGAGATAAAATGGTATGTGTGATATGATAAGACCAGCAAAATCTGTGGGCTGTACACTATGTAATCAGCTCAAATTGATAAATTATTTGTATATGTGTGTCTATGAGTTATAGCATACATTTTGAGGGAGAATGAAAAAGTCCAAGAAAAAGGAGCCAAGAAAAACTCCACTTAAGATTGCTTCCAATAATAACAGAAAAATAACAATGTCATTAAATATTTAATACCAGTTTTTAAACTTTCTAAACCATTGAATAATTGAAAATATAGATGACTATTCTACCGTAACTGTAGTAAAGAATGAATATTTACTTAAATATCTTTTGTAATTTTTAGAGAATAATATGGTTACAAGATAGAAAAGCTTACTTTTACACAAAATAATCTTCCTAGAAAAGGCAAACAACTATATAAAGAGCCTTAGTCTCTTAATTGTTTATAGATAATCTGTAAAATTTAGGTCCAGTTAAGCAAAATAATGTATCAAGTACATCTCAATTGAATGTGTTCTTTTTAAAAAATGCTTTCAAGGTAGTGAACACATTAAAAAATAGGTTGATGTGTTTTTTAAAACCAGAGATATTTGAATAATTAAAGTCCATTTTTTACTTTTTAATCATGTTTTGATAATAATTCTATCCTTTCTCTTTTTCCTATGATTCCTATTTTTCCCACAAAAGCTAAAAAGTGCATAGTGGTAAAATTGAGTCTTTCATTGTTAATACTCTTTCCTCCCTAACCTAACAGGTAATTCATCTGTAGTAAAAGTTTAAGATGTAAATCTTTGGAGTTTATTTTCATTTAGAAAGACAGCAGAATGGGACCTCTGGTAGTTCGCCATGATTGAACAGTGGTTAGCACTCTGCATTGTAGAAAGACAGCAGAAATGTAGTGGAGTAAGTATAGTCATTCTACCTAAACCTTTTTTCTAAATGCCTTTTCCTTAGAAGGCAAAAATGGTTGGTTTCTGGCTGATGCTCATGACAGAAAGTAATCATTATTAAAGTCCTGACCTATCTTTCATTGATTTTGTGAAAGACTAAATTTAGAAATTCAGATTTACAATTTGGTGGAAGTTACTAGTAAATGCAGTCCATTTGTAATTCACAAATGTATGTGGATTTCTAAATTTTTTCACACCTCACTAGGGAACCACCTTTAGATTAGTTTTTGTTTGTTGGTTTAACAACTTTTGATACATACTATATATATATATATATATATATATATATATATATATATATATATATATATATATATATATATAT